>BMAV01001830.1:0-12947 GCA_019973955.1 Trichonephila inaurata madagascariensis
AGGGTTATCATGGGGAAAAAAAATGCATTAAAACATACATACTGATTTCATTAAACATGAATCACTTACTTTAAAAAAAAAATAAATGATTTTTTCAAATTTTAAGCAAAAGGTTTCCGTTTTTGCAAATGTTTAATATATTTTGATAATTGTAAAAATATATATATATATATATATATATACTTTTATATATATATAGTAACCTTATTAAACTTAAGAGTATAGAGTGATTATGTTTTAATTATAATAATTCAAAGATTATCATATTGTTAAAAATGTACTTCTTTAAATGACGTCATTAGCATAAATTAGGGGGATATCTGATTTCTCACAACCCAGATGTATTCTTATAAATACATTTTTAAAAATTTATAATAAATTAAATCTATGATAAATTTTAACCTGTTGTAGATATGATTCAAAATTTCCAATTTAACATCTTTTTACTAACCTTGTTGAAATAATATGAACGAATCTCATATTTCATGAGTTTCAGTTAAAACTCTCATTTAGTGTAAAGATCGAAATATATATTCCTCTTAAATTTACGATGTGTGTGGGTCTCACAGATCATTTTTCCTCTGCAGTAACTTGTACCTTATTATGCACAGAAAGTTAAAAGAACTTTCACGAATTCCTGTACTCCCATAATTCTAGAGACAAATTGCATTTCGTTGACTTTACAGGAAGTCGTTTTTTACCATTTATTATGAGACCCTGTGCTTCAAGAACTAATGTTCTTTTCGAACACACCAGGTTCTTTTATAAATTAACCGATTACGTTTCCCCGCGTATTCTTTTTCTCTCTTGTACCAGAACATGACGGAAAATCATTACTCGTTCAGAATTTCTCCCTCCCCGAGTAAGCATTCCATTGGACAGTTGGGTTGGTTTTTCTACTACGGGATATGGAACATACAGAATTATGCATTCCGTACAATAAAAATAGAACGCCTGAAGAAACAATAGCACAAGATAAACCCAAAATTTTTTTCCCACTTTTTTTTAGTCATGTTTTTTTCCCTTTTTTACTTATCTTGTTCAAACGTACTTTCAACGTCGTTCAGTTAACTAATGTTATCGCCGAACGCAGAAAATAGTTACATGGGAAAGGATTGCTCGCAGCGGAACTAGGAATAATAGTCCGAGAGATGCAATCGTAAGCAAAAAAAGTAATGCCCGGCCATGACTTAGAATGGGCGTTACGGAAATAAATTGCAAACACGATTACTGAAAGGGGGATCATGAGCCAAGTGGAAGGAAGCAAGCGTTAGGGGAAAAGGAATGGCTCCCTTTCTTTTTTTTTTTACACGGGGCCCGGGGAATTTTAATGGGGAAAATTTATTTTAATCCCAGCCATTCAATGATATAACTTCTTAAGAATCGGATTGTTTGTATTTATATGTAGTTGAACATAAAAAAAATGTATTTACAAAAAATTCAAAACTTTGGCAACTTTTCAATTTACATAAAATTTCCCTTTTAAAAAATTTATTTATTCCTAAAAACAAACAAATTTTTTTAAAATTAAAGGGTTTTTTTGTTGCTTTTATATACATAGGAAATTTTTTTTAATAAAACCATTGATAATTATAATCTGTTTCATATGTATCATATGTTAATCTCAAAATTCTAAACTGAAATATAGAAGATAATTTGAGATTTAATAAACAGAAGCCTCAATTATTATACTTACACAATGTTACTTTTGTTTCACATCCGATTATTAAGGAATTACACGCTGATGTGTATTCCTTTCTTTCAAAATGACCCTATTTAATTTTTAAAATTTTAAAATTTTAAAGACCTGATCCCCAATATGTATTTAATTGTGTTTTTTTTTTTCCCAAAATTTTTTTGGGATCCCGAACCACAGGCATGATTTAAATTTGGAAGTTATGGAATTTGGCGTTTTAAAACTAAAAATTTTTTGGGGTACATTTTTCTTAAAAAAAGTTTTTTTAAAAAATTTTTTAAAACCAAGTTGGTTTCAAAGAAAATCCCCCTCCTAAGCGAATTTAAGAGATTGTAAAATTTTCGAAAGCACTTCAAAATATTTTTTTTGATTACATTTTCAATTTCGTCTGAATCATTAAGGGTCTGATTTATTTTTTAACTTTTTTTGGGAAAAATTTCTCATATTGACCTTTAAAGGATTTAGAACAGGGATGGTGAACCAGTGGCACGCGTGCCATTAATGGTTTTAAAACCAAAATTTTGGGATGCCATCGACCAAACAGTTGGCATTCTGGTTTAAAATAAAAAGTTCACAGAATTTTGAACAAATGGGTTTGGCCCGGGTCACAAAAATTCGTTATTCCCTTTTCCCTTTTTAGTTAGGGTGGACTTTTAATTTAAATCCGAAGTTTGTCTACAATGGTATAGTCAATTTATTAACAGTATTTTAAAGTTTATTTGTTTTATATATATATGATTTAACTGTTATTTAACATGGCTATTTAAAAAAACAAA
This sequence comes from Trichonephila inaurata madagascariensis, assembly GCA_019973955.1. Lineage (NCBI taxonomy): Eukaryota > Metazoa > Arthropoda > Arachnida > Araneae > Nephilidae > Trichonephila > Trichonephila inaurata. The sequence goes on from BMAV01001830.1 coordinate 2,473, forward strand.
AGTCCCAAGATAGTAAATGTAGCAAAAATTTCAATTTTGGGGGCTGAGAATTTTGGGGCACAGTAAAAGGGACAAAACGGTGTAAAATTTTTATGCCCGGGGAACAGTGGTATGTAAAAAATTGTTCACAAAACGGAATTTTGAAACAAATCCAAAATCCTTCTGACAAAAAAGTGAACCACAGCAAAAAGAATTAATTGCTTAGAAACTGTTTTGCAGATGACTTCAATTTAATATGCATTATGTTTAAAGTAACATATTACAATCCTAATACGAGTTATTTGCCCAAAATCAATGTACAACAAAAAAAAGTCACCAATGTTATTTTTTAATTTTTGAATTACACGTATAACTAAATTTTTTACTACTTCCAGTAAAAAAAATGAAATTTATTCGTAGAAAAAGAAAAGTCTTTGAGTTTTTAAAGTAAATTAAAATTTTTTTTATTTTCCCAATAACCCAAAAGCCCAAATTATTTGACGGCATTTAGAAATTAAAATGTCTTAAAAAAATGGCACGTTGATCCAAAAAGGGGTTCGACCCCTTTGATTTAAAAAATTTTTTTTCGGGATTGGAGTCAATTTTAGCATTCAATCTGTTTACTTATTTATTATTTATTTATTTTATTTAAGCATTCCCTTTTTTTGCTTGGCTTTTCCTTTTGTGTCCCTAGCAAAAAGTATTTTTTGAAACATTATTTTTAAATCGGCTTTGGGGCCCTACCGCCCACAATGAGGGTTTGGGTTTTTTTTTTTCGTCCCCTCAAAGAGAGCCAGAAATTCCCTTTTTTTAAAGGCGATTTCTTTTCCCCGAACGACCCAAAAATACATCTCGGGATTTCGGGGTAAGGTAGGTATCGAAAAAAATTTGGGGAAAAATGTAAAAAAGGGTAGATTTTTTTGTCTCATTAACCCCTTTTTCGACCGACGGGGACTTATAAGTACCACTCCCCTTTAAAATTTCCCCTTTGAATAACCATTTGTACGAATATTCTGACGATATTTAGCAGGGAAAATTTTTTAAATCCCCTCTTCTAAGATATATGGCAGTACGGGTTCTATGGGGTGATATTTTTGGGGGAAAAAACGAACAGTTTTATAGGAGAAATTTTTTTTTTTAGCTGGCGGCGTTTTTTAGCAGATTTCGAGGAAATTTTTTTTTGCCCTTTTAAAAAATTAATTTCAAAGTTTAAGGTCTTATTTTTTTTTTTATGTAAAATTAAGACCTTAGAAAAGATTTTTACTTTTTTATTTTATAAGGGAAAAGTGTATATAATTAATTTTACAGTTGAATATCTTTAATTAATTAATTTGCCCTTTAAATAATTTAAAATTTCCCCAAAAATTTTTATTTTGTTTATGATATCCTTTAATTTGAATGTAAATGGGAAAAAAAAAAATCCCCTGAAAAAAACTTCAGTAAAACCCCTAATGCCCTCAATAAAAAAGGGTTTTAAAATGATACCCAAAATTTAAAATTTTCTTGGGCATATAGAAAATTTAAATTGGTAAAACAAATTAGCTGAATTAAACGGCCACTATTTCAATTAATCAATATTTATTGATTTTTTTTTTTAAAATTTACATATTTTCTGAGATGCAAAGTTAATTAATGAAAGCAATTGTTTTAAAACGGTACTACCTTCCTGTATTCTCAGCTGCCACAACGTGGCTCTCGAGGTAAAACAATTATCCACCCCTGCTTTAGATCTCCTTTCTAAATATTTTTAAATTTTATTTAATTGTCACAAAAAAAAAACAATTACAGCGAAATTTTAAATAAGAAATAAATGAAAATAAACCACCAATTTATCATAAGCGGTGTTTTATATCAGACTATAGCATAAAGCGAATACCATTTCGAAACGCATATCGAATTTTTAGTGTTTTTTATGTATAGTCGAAACACATTTATCTTAACTAATTTTTTAGTATAATTTTTACATAGATTACCCAAAACGTCAAGTTTTAAAAAAGTAGCTAGCTAAAAAATTCCCCAAAAAACCCTTTTAAGAGCGCATATAAAAAATTTTTTGCCAAATACGTTTGAACTGGTTTAATAACCCCCCCAAAATTCCGAAGAAGAAAAGTTTTTATCCTTTTCCCAAAGGGGCCCTTTCCAAAAATAAATCAGCGATGGATTTCTTTGACTAAAGGGGTGCTAAATTTCCAAAAACTGGCGGCTATTTTTCGGATAGTTTAACACCCCCTACGATAAAAATAAAGAAATTTTGGAATAAACTTTTATCCCAAGACGTAAGATGAAAAAAGGGAATACCCCTCAAATGATTAGAAAAAGCTTCTTTTGCCAGTTAAAACAAGAGAAAAACCTGATTTCGCCAGATATCGCACACACGATTAGAGAAGAGTTTAGATCTAACCGTGAAAGGCTCTTGGCTAAGCGAATAAATGGAATATGTAAATGTAAGGATTGTCGAGACTTTGTGTTCCTATTCTGAAACGTAGTACTTGCTTCATTTAGTGTGGTTACGCAGAAAAAATTTTGGGTCCCTTTCCAAAACAAACCTTTTATTTTTTTTTTTATTTGGGGCTGAAAAACAAATAAAATATTTAAAATCACCAAATTTCTCCTTATTATTCTTATATTTTAAAATAATATTATTTTTTTTAGGTGAGACTGGGGGGTGCGTTTGCGCCCCCCCAAGGTCCGGGGTTCAAATTCTGTCGGGCAATCAACTCAGCTTTCATTCCTTCATGGATCAAAAATGATACTAAGTTGGGGAACTAAAAAGGGGGTTTTGCGTTAGACGACCATCCGGAACATCTTCTTCCCCCAGCCCCGGTCATGAAAACGAGATGGACACCGTAGGCCCCGGCCCCGGCTTTGAGCCCCTGAAAAAATTTTAATTATTTTAGTTAAGAAAATAAAAAAATACGGATAATTTTTTTTTTACCGTTACTTGCATTATTTAAAATGTCATATAAAATTTTTAAAACAAAACAGGGCTTCGTTTAAAAAAGATTAAAAATTTTATCAATAAAACTTCAAATTTTGTAATAAATTTTTTTTGGAAGAAAAAAACCTGAGTTTTTTAAACCCAAATTGTTTTTTTTAAGTTGATTTTTTTGTTTCGTCTGATTTAAAGAGTGTCAAAATAAAATTTTAAGTTTTTTAAGTTAATACAGGCAATGAAATCAGTAATATTTTATATACATTCTTTTTTATTAAATGTTACTGGGGGTGGGGGAGGATCCTCTATCCGGCAAGTAAGGGACCGATCCCCATTGTGAAAATTATGCAATTGTTCATATTCATTGCTCAAATTGTAAAATTGTAATTTACATGTATTACGTAGTTCTATTTATTTGTTTCCCCCCCAAAAAAACTTCATTCTTGACTTTGCTCTTCAGTTAAATTCATCACAGAAGCTGCATCGTTTAACCCTATTGATATGCTCAGATTTTAAATCCCAGTTTAAGCTTACTGAAGGTTTGAGTATTTTGTTCCATTAATTGTAAATATGGAGACATTATATGAAATGAAGCCAATGATTATCAATTCTTCACGTACTACACTTGTGAAATGGGGGGAAAGTTGGCCAATTTTCAGAAATTGGTTTTGTTTCGAATGGTGTAAATTTATTACAGCATCACGATTTTTTTTTTTAATATATAGAGAGAAAAGTATGTGTAAATATGCCATCGTATTGTTAGAGCGACCGATTTTAAATTTGTTACTTTCATATGAAATATCTTACAAAATGAAACTGTCCAGTCTTCCAAAATTTTGGTTCATCTACCAAAAAAGAAAAGAAAGAAAAAAAGAAGAAATTACAAATTAGGAAAATACTTATATAAGTTTTTATCAATTTGAGGGAAGCCTCATTGCGAGAAATATAATCATTACATTTTTTATGTGATTTCAAAATATATCAATAGCTCCGATATCCTGTAAACTGATATGCTATACATTTCATCACAAACATGTGAATTATTCATAGGTTGAACGGATATTGCCTACCCATTATATATTAATCATTGGGTGTGTCACTTTCATTGTAAGCCTATTGTTAGGCAATATTGTTACAAAAATAATTAAATGTTTATAGTCCCTATAGTTTTAAGTTCCTTATTTGTAACGACCTGTTTTATCTATGTAGGTATAAATGTGTAGCGTCTTAATCATTTAGTAATTTAAAAAAGAACATTCATATGTTTCATTATTGTTATTAACATATAAATATTTTGAAATTTTTCTTTTATCAAAATGTTTATTTATAAATCTTTAGGCATGTAATAATAAAACGAGGCTTAAGAGAACATACTGTTATTGAATTAAGCTGTTTTCTTATGATTCTATGGATGTTTCGTCAATCGGAAAAAAAAATTTCATTTCAGCACACAAATTTAAAAACATCTTCATTTTTAATGATTTCAGCCCGTTCTTAAGGTATCCGAATACTTGGACAATTTTTTTTAAAAAAATGAAGATGGGGGTTTTTTTTTTGGATTTTTAAGTTTATTTAGTATTTTTTTAAGAAAAAAAATCGAAAAATTAAAAAACAAAAAAAAATTATTATTTTTAAAAAGGGGAAAAAACCTTAAAAATGTAGAAAATTTTAAAAAACGCGGGGCCCGCTTTGTTAAAAAATTTTAGAACAAATTCTCAAATTTTTTTAAATTTTTAAAGTTTACTTTTTTATTCATGTTTGAAATGACCTTTTAGGATAATAGAATTTTAATTTTTTTCAAAAACTAGAGCCCCTCTATCTTATGACTATATGAAATTGCTTAAAAAGCAGTGATTATATTCACATAAAAGACTGTAAATTTTGAAATAATACAGTGATTGATAAATCTGAAGAACAAAATACTTCTACTGTTATAAAAACATTTACAAAAAAATTTCATTAAAATTTATTTTAAAAATTTTTGAGCAATCACTGTCCCGTTTATTTTCTAAAAAAAAACACATTTCAGTAAAATGCATTTTAAAGTTTGACATCTTGTGAAAGTTAGGGATCTCTTTTTAAAACCTTGCATTTTTTGTTCTAGGAAGGGAAAAACAAAAGGCTTGGTATTTTTATTAAGTAAAAAGATGGTCTATAAAATAAAATCATAAACAAATTTGTAAATTTTTGAAAAAAATCATGATTTTAGGGTAGTCGGATACCTTAATAAAATACATTTACGCACTTTATATGAATGTCAAAAAGTCTATTGTTATGCTTTGCCAATTAATTCAAAATCAATTTGCAATATTTTGTTATATAGGCTGTGAGGCAAGCAATATGCCATTTGATCAATTTAACTATCTCTTATAAAAAAAGCTTTTTTTGTGAGTGGGAATTCTCACTCTCTGCTCCTAACTCAATAGCGACTCGTTTTTTGAGAGGGTCGTGAAACAAAAAAATTATGAACTCAACAGTGCTGATTGGACTACTGTCTTCCAATGGATTCCTAGTCATTGCAACATCCCTGAGAACGAAAGGTCAGACTTACCGCAAAGCATGGCTGCAACCTCCCACAGCCCCCTGGGGATTTATTGTGCAACCAGTCTTTTTCAACTTTCTCCAGATCAAGGGGAAAATCCATTTGCAGAATTCAAGGTAATGATGCTAAGTGAAATACCTGGGAAACTGTGTTCTATAATTCAGTCCCGTGATGAACCTTCCCAGACAAACTTTCTCTGCAAATTTTAGGACATGATTTTTTCGAAGGACACTTACACCAAATTGGTGTGAGAAACACCCCAGACTCCCTCTGTGTCTTAAAGGAGAGATTATGAATTTTAATTATGTGACGGTTTGTGCTTCCCATTTCAAGAAAAATATTAAAATTTTAACCATTTATCTTCTGACAACGTTTCTGCAAAGGCTAGTTTGTTTTGGGCTGCTCACAAAGAAATTACTTATGCGGCCTTTTCTGTGACGTAATGTAAAAAAAAAATTTCTTCAATAAATTGTTATATCTATCACTATGAAAACATTTAGAAAGAGAGATAATTTATCCCATATCACCATAAATATGTTGTAAGTTTTCAACATAGCAGAAGCCATTTCGGTATCCTTTAGGAACATTTAAAATGATATTACTAGAGCAGCGTTTCTCAAACTGTGGGGCTTGCTCCTCTTGGGGGGTGACAACTCCACGAGGGGTACGCGAGCATATTGAAAAGTCGAAAACAAAAGATTATTTAAAAAAATATTGATTTACTCTGTGAATTAAACAAACGAAATACATTCAGACATAGTAAAAAATAGAAAAAACATTTACACTCATATATTACATTTATAAATGTATCAGGGCTACAGAATGTATTTTATAATTAATTTAACAATACTAAATTAAGAACAAGTTTAATAATTACTAGTGACCCCTTGGGATTGTGTCATATATAAAATTATATACAAAAAATTTACTTTTTTTCATTTTGTGTTTAAAATTTATTTTTTACAGATTGTTACGCTATTCGCTTCCTAATGTCAACCGTTTTCCATGTAGGGGGCATATGTGATGTATTGGGGATAAAAAAGCAAAAAATAATATCTGAAATAAGTAAATCCTTTGCAAACAGTGTCAAAGTCCTTTTATTGCATTCCAAAGCCTCCGGATTTATTTTATAGATATCAAAAGAGCGTACTTCGGAAAGACGTATATATGCATCCGGTGGAATTAAGCGAAACATTTATATACGCCGGTGGCACTTGAGAGGTTAAAGTCGTAATAAATTTTACCCCCAAAAGTATAGTATTAATGAATTCAATACATTGTTATTGTATAAAGGGGGCGTGATGAAAATTATAATTGAACATTGGGTCGCGAACATTGAAACTTTGAGAAGCACTGTACTAGAGTTAAAAGTAATTTTCGTCATTATAAAATTAACTACAAGTGCTTTCTGCAATAAAAATTAGTTTAGCAGAAAATGACACTTCCATATAAGAAGCAATATTAATAATTAATAAATATTCTTGGACAAATCAATGCACACATAATAGAATTTGTAAATAAACAAAATATGACTTATAAATAAGTAAAATTATTTAGTCTTTATACCATCCCCTACAGTTCGACATCCGTTTATTTTTCGAAAAATCAAAATTCTTTCTCCCCAAATCGGGATTCTACTGATTCCACTTTCTCACTTTGTAGTGAGCATTTTGTTTCAAATTATTCTAATTGGAGTGAATACTAAGCTCTTAATGAATTCCTCAGAATTGTCACAGGAAAAGTTTTAAACTCTAATTTAGCTTTTAGGCATAATATCAAGATTTTTAGTTCTGACTATTTTTCGGGAGCTAGGGGTGGAGAATTGGTAATGAAAAGGGACTTTAAGCTGTGAAAGATTGCTATTTTTTTGCTTCTTCACTTTTATTAAGCTCAAATTAATTAGCGAAGTTCCTTCTTACTTTGAGCTTATTTAAAACTTGAAGTGAATTTTGAGAAATGTCACGGAAGGGTACAAATGTGCTTAGATAAATCTTTAAAGGAGATATATTCAAAGGATTTCAAATTTTGATTAATTAGTCCAAAAGGTAAGATTCAAATAAACAAGTAATATTGCATTCTATTTTTAATAATGAAGTTTATTTTTGACTTCCACAAGAAACTAAATTAAATTTCTTGCTTTATTGCCAATTCAAAATTAGTTATAAAACAATTCAATTTTGTATATTTCAAATTGTTGCAACTTATGGTTATTTATTTTGACATATTTAAATAATTTTGTAGATACAGTTAATTTAAACAGCTTAATAACCTATTTTTTATTTCTCGAAGTTTGTCGCCCATCTTAAATTAAAATTAAAGTGAGTCACAAATGTGAAGTTGAGCAAATTTTAATAAAGCAACACAATACTTCTTAAGTAGAAAGCATATAACACATTAATTGCTTACATTATACACTTTTCTTCAAACAATTGACAACTTGATTTATTAATCTTAAATAAATTGTCTTTTTTATTTTATTTAAAATTTACTTTATGAGAAACCTCACACTGATGGACTTAATTAATTATATTGCCATTGCCCGAGGATTTATTAAGTAAATATATCTAATTTATTGTTAATTCAACTCTAAATCTAACATTTTCTAACATAACAATTGTAGGCAATAATTGTTTGAGAGCAATTTTTAAAAAACATATCTGGTATTATTTACAGTTTAATTACATTAAACTATGTATGTTTTTGGGCATTATTACGATAATTACTTTTTAAAATTTATTATATTTAAATTCTACTCACATATAGGAAATGTGAGAAAAAGTGGCATTGATTTGAGAAAATCTGGCTTGATTATTTTTCCGATTTATTGTTTCTTTCAATTATATATCGTATATTTTTTTGAAAATGACATATATTCCAGTATAATTTTAATGTAGGTATTACTTAACATAATTCTCCATAAACTAATTTTGAAATAATATTATTAATTTTATTTTAAGTATTTTACCACATAAAATTCTCTTTTTTGGGGGTGCAATCCATGTACTAGCAAGAATGCATTACATTAAATTACAAACTTTCTCTTTGTAATTTGAAAATATAAACACACAAAGTGTATTATTATTTGAAATGTGTTAGGGGATAAAAGTTGCTTTTGAAAAAATAAAAGAAATAAATTTCAGTGAGTACACTTCAATAAAAACTGAACTGGTAAAAAAACAAGGAATTTATTGGTGATTTCTGGAATGTGTAAAAAATAAACGGATACTTTCGAAAAACTACAATTTGTTCCAATGGTTGGTTTGAGGAACATTTGAGGAAAAAAAATTTTTCCTTTGATTCTTTTTATAAAAGAAACCGCTTCAAAATACTTTTAAGGTAAACACAAGTAAACAAGAGAACATTTTTAATCCAAGGACTTTGGTAACAACAAATACTTATAAAAATTCAATTCTATCTTTTTCTCATAATCACTCTTTTTAAATAATTTAATTTTACATAAAATCCACACATTTGATTTTCTTTAAAACACTGAATTTTTCCTTCATAATTGAAATATACATTTGTATCATATGCTGGGCAAATCGACCAACACTTATTAAAATTACAAAATTATTCGATGTTTTATTTTACATTATCTATTTTGGTAACAATACACAAAACACACAATTTTGACTGTATTAATTTTGCTGCAAGACTTTTAAAAATCACTATATTTTACACATTTTGAAATAATAACTTTTATGATGATTAATAATGTGGAAAAAATATAAATGACTTTATTTCGCATAATCTTTTATTTTAGCATTTTATTGAAACGATTTATAGTATTAAAAATAAACAATTTTTGAGAATGTCAACTAACTGTTACTCATGATGATTATATCATGATATATTTGATAACAGTGAATGCATGTCAGTAATTTTCATGTTTGATATACATTTTAAATTGAATATTTAAATTAAATTATAACTAAGACAGTTTTTTTAATATAAGTAAATGTTAAAATTTCTAATTTTATCTTTGATTAAGTCCTGTGTGTATGTTTGCTATACTTACAATCAAATAAACATATGATAAATTAAAACTACTATTAAACACTACATGTGGAGTAATATAAATTTAAATTTGAAAATTATCTTTATCGAACAAACCTATCGATTATTATTGAATAATATTTCCATTAAAATACTGGATTCTAACATAATTGCATTGTTTTACTTTTTAATACTAGTGTGTGTGTAAAGTCTTATTTTACACGAAAATTCTGAATGGAAATAGAAGCATGCTTATCACTTGAACGAATTAATAAGAAAACATAACAACAAATAATAAAATGGTTTTTGAAACGAATGCATTTATTTTACTATATTAAAACTAGTTTTCTAATTTATTTTTTAATAGCGTTATACTCTAAAGAAATGCGAGGGATATTGCAACATGACTCGTAGTTTGTGAAGGACAAAAATGACACCTGATTTTGTATCCTACTCTTCAAACTTTTACACGAATTAACAAAGTCGGCGAAGTGTTCGTGGCCATGACCACTCTGGCTATCGTGGTCTCATTAAAAACGAATCTTAAGAAAAATGGATTTTATAACAATCAGCTGTATTCTTACACTTTTGTGTAAAAAATATTCCATTTAAATAAAACTTCTATGAAGTATTTTTTATACTAACTGGGAGAGAAAGCACCCTCTGTCAGCCTAATGGCGGATCCCCCCTCCCCATTTTACAAATTATATAATTTTTCATATCATTGCACAAATTGTAAAACTGTACCTTACATGTTTTATGCAGCTCTATTTTTCCATGTATTGTAAGCAGAAAAAAAAAGATTGAAGTTTTCATCTCCGAATTTTAATTTGCACTACAGTTTATTATTCAAAATTCTTTTATTACTCTAAATTGCACTGAATTTGTATTTGTCTTTGCGTTTGCACCTTGACAGAGGCACTTATATTTGTCCATAAATAATTATTGTTTTCTTCCATGTTACACATAAACCAACTTTTTCAAAACTTGGCCCCTGTGATTTATTAATAACTGTTTTTGCTCGTT
>BMAV01001831.1:12674-27230 GCA_019973955.1 Trichonephila inaurata madagascariensis
TTTATCTGTACCCTTTGCAATGTAACATTTAGGGTTACACCCTACTTTAAATTATTTGTGTTCACATATATATGCAGTAACACACAAAATTTTCAACCGATTAAAAAAAATACCAAATGAAGTTTTCTGTAAGCATGAAAAAAATTATTTTAAGATGTATGAAATACTATTTATAGCCTGGAGAGTGTTATTATAAAAATCATACATTTACGCAGAGTCACTTTTCCGCTTAAGCACACTTGGCACGTGCCTCGGGTGCCAAAGATTTGGGGACGCAAAAAAAATGGAGGACTCAACAAAGAATAAGGACGTCTAAAAGTAATAGATAGTAAAGTAGTGCTTCTGAAAGTTTCAATATTCGCGACCCAATATTCAATCATATTTTTCATCGCGCCCCCCTCATAAAATAACAATGTATTGAATATTCAATAATACTCGACGCTAAAACTACAATATGATCATAACCTCTTAAGTTCCACCGGCGTATATAAACGTCTCACTTAGTCAAAGCGTTTCCCCTGACGTATATAAACGTATCGCTCAGTCAAAGCATTAATTTCCTAGGACGTATATATACGTCTTTACGAAGTACGATCTTTTCTCGGCACTGCTATCCATATAATTATTCCGAAGTCTTTGGAATGCAATAAAAGGACCTTGACAATGTTTGCGAAGGATTTACTTATTTCAGATTATTTGTGCACTTCTTTATTCTTCACCCCCCAAACTAGTACACCACATACACGCTCCTACGTGGAAAAATGAATCTCGTAAATTTTAATCGGTATTTAAGGGATTAATTATAAGCCATAAAAACTATCAAGATAAGTGTTAATTTTTGTATATAATTTTATATATGACTATGTCATGGGGTCACTGGTAATCATTAAACTTGTTCTTAACTTTGTATTGTTAAATTAATTGTAAAATACTTTGTGTAGCACTGATATACTCATAAGTGTGATGTATCGGTGTAAGTGTGTATTTTTTTTTTTATTTTGCAGAATATATTTTGTTTGTTTACTTTCAGTAAATTTATAATTTTTTTAAATAATCTTTTGTTTTTGACTTTTCAATATGCTTGCGCCCCCCTCGTAGAGTCGTCACGCCCGCCAAGGGGGGCGCGCCCCACAGTTTGAGAAACACTGTAGTAAAGCGATAAGGGATGATAAATAGTTTGATAGCAGTTCATACAATAATGTATATTTTATTCCTGCAAAAATTTACTGTGTAAATTCACAAAAGGTAGATGGTCTGTGATGGCGTAAGGTAAGGGATGAAAAAGAGTGGCCAAATCATGCCACTATCATTTCTTTAAGCCTTCCGGTTGCAGTACGGGATACGGTGGGTTCATAGTTCGTGGATAATGGAAGGACTCTCCAAAAAGCAAAAAAAAAAATAAATAAATAAATAAAAGACAGGGAAAAAGAGTGAAAAAATCAAGGAAAAATCTCTCACGAACCAAACCAGGCAAGGTAAAAACAAAAGGAAGTAACACTCTGTAAATAGTGTGTGAAAATAGTGTGGGGGCGTAAACATTTAAAGTACCTAGGGCACCAGGAAGGTTAAAAACGGCCCTGCATTTACGGGTTTTTACGTTCTACAATTATAAAAATCGGAATAGCGTGAGATAATTTAAAATAAAAAATTAAAGTTTTTCCACTTCATATTATGTTAAGTATTATGGCTAGTTACAAGCATTAAAAAACGTACCTTTCTTCGGGACATCTTCGTTAAAAAAAAATGATTACTTAAAGGGTTAGGGAAAGCTAAGAATGTTTTATTTCACAGTTTCTCCAACTAAAAAAAATAAATATTATTTAATTTATTAGATAGTATTGTGTATTTGTTCAATGTTATATAAATGTTACAATACCTTAAGGCCATGGTAAATATAGATATAAGAAATTAAAGTTAATTATATTATACACATCTATTAGTTTAATTTTGTTATTAATGACTGAAAGTAATAATTTCTTTCAAATACAATATATGTAATGGATCAAAAAGACAGATAAACCATACAAAATGCTAATGAGAATCAAAGTCTTCGCTTACATAAGAAATATAAATGGGAATATTTGATTAAACTCCTTTCAGCACCCTTGACATAATACATTTACTTCGCTCTATTTCACCGGTTAACTCAATTTCTTCCTCTCTCTTTTTTCATTACTGTAGCTTGGCTATTTGAACAAGTAAATACGTGCATTCGAAAAACGAGATGGTCTAAACTTTCTTCGATCGAAGATCTCATTAGCCCATTTAAGAATTAAGGTACTCATTCTATCTCCCGGGTTTACGGGAATGGATATCGGGACAGTGGCGTTATATTCCATGCGATTAGCAAACCGGAGCTGTAATGGCTTGTCTTTTGGTGAATCAAGGTTTTCTTTGTCTTAATGGACCAATAATTGGTGATGGTGTTTGCAGTTGCTAAAAAAAACATACATTGGGTAAAGAAAATCTGTTCTTTTTCTTGTTATACTTAGAAAGAACAAATTCTTAAGAAAACTCAATTTTTTTAATATATATATATATATATAAAGTTTTCTTTCATATTGCAGCTTAAGTTATATTAATATTATTAGAAAATGAATTTTTTTTTAACTTTTCTAATAACATAGAAAATAAATTAAAATAAAATATTATTGTATCTCAGAATAATGGAACTACATACCCATACAAACAATACAGAAAAAAATCAAGACATGTATTTATTTATTTTTTATTGTAAACAGGGAATCTTACATTATATCATACATAATAGTGGTTCATGAAGAGTAAAACAAAAATATCCAAAAACTATTATTTTCATAAAATATATTTATGTGTGCGTGTGTGTTTATTCATTAACTTTATATTGCTGTACTATAAATCGAACGTAAGGCAGCGATTCTCAAAATGTGGGGCGTACATCCCTAGGGCGCTCGAAAACCGTAAATGGGGGTGCAAGCATATCCAAAATTTAAAAAAAATTATTTAAAAAATTTATTGTTTACTGAAAGGAAACAAAACAATACACATTCTCCCATGTTAAAAAATAAATACACATTTACATTCATATAATATACTTATAAATGCGTCAGTACTGCTCAATGTATTTGATAATGAATTTCTGAATACTAAATTAGGAACAAGTTTTATAAATACTAGTGGCTTCCATGAACTTTTGTCTTACAGAACAAAGTTGCTTAAGGTATCCGACTACGTTCGGAACCATGATTTTAAAAAAGCGCATAAATGGATAATTTTCATGATATTTAGTGTCACTTAGATTAGAATACATGTATACAATTGTTTTAAGGACATTATGACAAAATTTTTTATTTAAATACAATATTTTGGCAAAAAGTTAACTTAGAATAACCTTTTTTCCAAATGTTCTCCTTTTGTAAAAAAATGCTTCTATTGTATTAATATTTTGCCTGTATCTAGCTCAGACCTCTGTACAGAGGCTCATCTATGATTTTTGAAAAAATTCAAATTATTTTCAGAGTTACAAACATTTGAAATAATTATCGGAGTATTTTTCTTAAAATTCCTCTTTTATGTTTTCGTAAAACATGGATAAACCGACTTCCGAGTTATGCATTTCAAAAATTCTAGTTGAGCCTCTGTAGAGTGGTTTGATCTCAATACAGGTAAAATATTAATACAATAAAAGCGTTTTTTACAAAAAGAGAACATTTGGAAAAAAATATTATTCCTAGTTAATTCTTTGCCAAAATATTGTATTTAAATAATTTTTTATGTCATAATGTCCTTAAAACAATTGTATACATGTATTCTAATCTTAGTGACACTAAATATCATAAATATTATCCATTTACGCGCTTTTGCAAAATCATGGTTCCGAACGTAGTCGGATACCTTAAAGGAAGGTTAATGCCAGAAATTTATAATCTAAGTTCCGCTTCTACATTTAACTGAGAATAGAACGAGGAATAGCTTTTTATATATCTTTTGCACAGACGCCCGATAAGGTTCCCAGTTGGTTGCACAAATCACCACGATATGTCCAAATGTGATGGACAAAAGAAAGAGAGCAACATACACTAGACCAGTATTTCTTATACTATGGGGCATACTCCCCCGCCCTAACTCTACGAGGAATGCGCTAGGATATTAAAAAATCAAAAACAAAATGTTATTTAAAAAAAAAATATGTATTAATTTACTGAGAGTAAACAAAAACATAACCTTTCTTACATGTAAATCTAAAATAAACATTTACATTCATATAATGCACTTATAAATGTATCAACCAATGGGAGCTCACACAGTTCATAAAGGCCTCACAACATCCAGAGCCCAATACTCCAAGTATGGGACGGAGGGACGCTTCGCGTCCCAGCGCCCAACGATGACCAGCGACTATAAATGTATCAGTAGTGCACAATGTAATTTAACAATGTTAAGTTAAGTAACAGTTTAGTAACGATCAGTTACCCTATGGGCTTGTCTCTTATAAAATTATATTAAAAAATTAGCAATTATCTTAATAATTTGTACTGCTTATAATTAGTTCTTTAACTGATGATTAAAAGTTACGCAATGTGCTCCCCAATGACACCGTTTTCCACGTAGACGTGCTATGTGATGCATGTGTGAAGGGTAGAAAAAAGGAATAAATAAGAAAATCCTTGGAAATAAGTAAATCCTTTGCCAACTCAGTCAAAGTCCTTTTCTTGCCTTCCAAAACCTTTGAAATAATTTTATGGGTAGCAGTGCACAGAATAGATCATACTATGGATATACGTATATATATATATGTAGGATATCCCATTTGTAAAAGGTTAGATCATATCTCTTTTACCGAGGTCGGCAATTCTAATCAAAACAGTATTCCACATCAACGCCATCTAGCGTCCCTTTTAAAATGCCGACATCAACCTTTTTCGGCAGAGGCCCACTAACACCCGTCGAGAAACGTCGTATTTCGCTCGTCAGCGCCGTTCGTCCACGCCAGCCAGTAAGTCTTAATAGAACCAAAATGAGTTCTATTTAATCTCAATTGCCTCCCTTAAAGTAAAGTGTGATCTAACTTGTGTGCCTAATGTGTCTTCCTATTCTTTCGAAATATTCTTATCTAACTTTCCTATTCTTTTGAAATATTCCCCATGTAAATACTCCCCTATAATTCATAATAAATTATTTAGTTTTCAACCAGTTTCTTTCTTTAACTATGTTGTATATTTTGTTTAAAAAAAAAAATTAATACACCCTAAAATCCCCATAAAAACCCAGCTATCTGAAGATTCCCACCTTTTTGGAAGATTTCGTTTGGATTCCCACATATATATATATATATATATGAGCGGGACAATTAACTTTTTAGCTGAGCGAGAGGTATATGTACGCCAGTGAAAAAGTTAAAATCATATTGTTACTTTAGCGCAGTGCTTCTCAAAGTTTCAATATTCACGACCCAATATTCAATTATAGTTTTCATCGCCTCCCCCCTCATACAATAGCAATGTATTGAATTCAATATTATATTTTGACGCTAAAACCACGATACGATTTTAACCTTCGGCGTATATAAACGTCTCACTCAAGTGTGCTAATTGCACCGGTCATATATATACGTCTTTCCGAAGTACGATATTTTCTGTGCAATGTTATCGATAAAATTATTCCGAAAGTTTTGGAATTGAGTAAAATGACATTGACGTGTTTTCGTTGAATTTACTCATATCAGAGGCTGTTTTTTATTTCTTTTATTTATTCTTTTCTCCTCGTAAATTTTAATTGGCAGTTAATCGATTTATTATAAACCGTACAAATTATCAAGATAAGTGTTAATTTTGGTATATAATTTTATATATGACGCTCCCATATTCACTGGTAATTATGAAACTTTTTCTTAACTTAGTATTGGTAAATTAAGTATAAAATACATTGTGTGGCACTGATATATTTATTAGTGCAATACTCAGTGTAAATGTGTATTTTATTTTTTATGTCTGAACGTATTTTGTTTGTTTACATTTAGTAAATTAATAATTTTTTAAGAAATATATATATATAATCTTTTATTTTTGACTTATCAATAAGCTTGCACCCCCCTCCTTGTAGAGTTGTCACCCCCCCCAAGGGGGCACGCCCCACAGTTTGAGAAACGCTGCTTTAGCGTCGAGTATAGTATTATTGAGTTGAAAAAATTGTTATTGTATGGAAGGGGGATGCGATGGAAATCCTGATTGAATATTGGGTCGTAAATGTTGAAAGTTTAAGAAGCACTATAAACTAGACTATTTTTTTAATGACATTTGTACTTTTAGAAGTGGATGGGTGAGAAAATAGAAATTTAATTTAATTAAAAATTATTTTGCAATCTATTCCAATTTAGAATATAGAAAGATAAAGTAAAATACTACTCCTATTCTATTATTTAAAAGTAAACTGCTTGAAATTTTTATTACTTAAGGGGACGGTGGACCTTTGAAATTAATTTCTTAAATTGTTAGCTTAATTAGCTGGAATTGGAATCAATATAGTAAATGATCTATATATTTCACAATTTAAATATATTTTTTTTAAAAAAAATTATAATTTGATTTTTTTAAAAAAAAAATTTAATTGTTTAAACTTTTTTAAAAATGCTCCTTGCGCATCAATTTTTAAGATAAGTACATAATTTTTGTTTTATATATATATGAACTATAACTAAACATCGTATGCATGTGGCGAATTTTAACATTTTAGAATCATAGTAATACACTGCATTCATGTCACAAATTATTTAATATTTATAGTAAGTACTTGTTAATTAAGATATTAATTGTTTTTTTAAGTAATATTTATAAATTTTTAACTTTATTTTGAAGAAATGAATCACTTTGTTGTATTTTGATTATTTTGTAGCTTTTGATATCGTTTCGATGCTTGTACTGCATTGGTAAAATATATGTTTTTAGTTATAATAATTTTAATAAATTGAAGTTTATTGACTATAAAAACTTCACATTAGTTTTAATTTAAAATTTAGTTGTTGTTTGAGTAACCAGAATAGTATATATATATAACTGTGGTAAATTTTATGTTTGATGTCAATTTTCTCAGAACGTCATTTTTTCTCATTACGCGCATGATATTTTCAAAACCGTTCCATGGAAAATGATAAAATTTTTACTGGAGATTCTGACCATATTTGTACTTAAAATAACGAACCAGTTTGAATTTTTAATGAAAAAATTTAAAATTACAAATAAAAAATAGCGAAAATTTTTTAAAAATTTTATAGTTAAATTTTAAATTGTTATAGTTTACTAAAAATTTTAAATCAGTGTTTCATGCTTCGTCATTTTAAAGATAATACAATTTCCAACACTGAGCAAAAATTTCATCAAAAAATATTGGTAACTTTTTTTATAAAGCTGCGCGTAATGCATATCACTTGCGAAAAGAAAACCAAAATTTCTTTTTGTAATTATCTAATTAAAAAATTTTCCTAATTAAAAATGTGTTTGTTGGATATGTTTTAAGTAAAGTAATATCTATTTGTTTATTCCTCCAAAATTTACATTCCAGGAAAAATTAATAAAAAAATTATAGAGCTTTAAAGAGCTCACTATTTTTAACCATTTTCGACTTTTTAAAAGGTATGTGACCCCTTAATGTAGTTCTTCTCAAAATGAGGGGCGTTCCCCTTCGAGGAGGGCGTGATACACGTACGAGGGGGGCTCGAGCATATTGAAAAGTCGAGAACAAAAGATTATTTAAAACATTATTAATTTGCTCAAAGTAAACAAACAAAATACATTCTGATATAATAAAATATAAAATACATATTTACACTGGTATAATACAATTATAAATATATTCGTACTGTGCAATATATTTTATTATTAATTTAACAATACTAAGGAACAAGTTTGATAATTATCAGTGACCCCATGGGATTATGTTATCCCTTATCTTGATAATTTGTGCGGTTTTTAATGAATTCCTTAACTGGCGATTAAAAGTTAAGCGATTCGCTTCCCAATGCCACCGTGTTTCACGTAGACGAGCGTATTTTCATGTTTTTTGAGGAGGAGGAGGAGAAAAGGAAAATAATAAGCAAATATCCTCTGAAATAAGTAAATCCTTAGAAAAGACTCTGTCAGGGTCCTCTTCTTACATTCCAAAGTCTTCGGAATAATTTATGGATAGCACTGAACAGAAAATATCGTAGTTTAAAAAGACGTATATATACGTCCAGAAAATTAATGCTTTGACTGAGCGAGACGTTTATGTACGTTGGTGACACATAAGAGGTTAAAGTCGTATTGTAGCTTTAGTGTCAAAGTATATTATTATTGAATTCAGTACATTATTATTGTATTGGGGGCGCGATGAAAATGATGATTGAACATTGGTCCGCGTATATTGAAAGTTTGTGAAGCACTGCGTTAATGGATTAACAGCGGAAGTGAATTTTATTTTTTCAAAACTTTTGTGTCTAAGTATTTCGTTCCTTAGCATTTGGTTATGTTCTCATGGAAGAGATTCAAATAAATCGATTTTCGAACCTTGTGCAGAACAAATATCCTCACACGATGGCTCTTAGAAAAGATATTAGCCCTGAATAAATTGAAATTGTTTTTTTTTTTTTTGTTAGAGATTCCTCAGAATTAGTCGGCTCTATTTTTGATTCCAATAAAGACATAAGATTGAGTGAAAAAAACTGCGAAAAATCTGAAGAAAAAAACAGTAATAATTGAATATATTCCAGTAAATGCTCATATATGTATTGCTAGGAATGGCACAGAATAGGTACCATATAATAGTAATTTTCCTCACAGATTTGCGACTCGAAATATTTTGCGACAAAGCAGTGACCCAACAAGCTTCGCGAAACATAATGTCAATATCATTTTCTTATGATATATGTTAAATACAATATGCCATACAATATGTTAAATACATGAGATAATACTAAAAAGTTTTCAAACTAAACCTTTCTGCAAAGCAGTACTATTTAAGTAATAATTTATAAAACTAAAAGTAGTAATAATTTAGTTAAAACAATTACTTTACATATTTTATACTGCGGTCTCGAAGTGGCACCGTTGGACCTATAAGGGTAATCAAAATTCCAGATACTTTAGTGTTAATTATTTCTATTTCTTCGTCGATTAGAAAGCTCTGGTCAAGAAATCGTGCAAATGGCAAATCAGCTACGACGGCTTCAAAGAATCTAATGCAGCTTGAATTTTAGGCAGCTCAATTATGAAATATTCAATATTCCAAGTGATTTAAGAGACAGAATTAATATCAATCACGCGCATTACTAATATTTCGAAGCATAAAAAATATGTAGTATAAATGTAAAGATCTTAAAGAAAATCGTACTTAAATAAATTGAATGGAATTTAGAACCTAGAGTTTATCAAGAGAATGTTTTAGAACATAAGTCCTTTTCATTGCGGAAAGTAATAAGAAAATTTGTTATTTCTTTGAATAACTGACATCAAAATATGTGTGACCTAAGTTAGAATTGAAAAAATTAATTTTATCATATGTATGAACTAAAAGAGAAAGTAATATTTGAATTGAATTATTGAGAGTATTCAGAAACAGATAAATAAGTATTCAATTCTTACGTATAACTTAAAAGATCTAAATAAAATAAATCAAAAATTGTATTTAAAAACTTTAAAAAGTTTTTAAATCTTTAGTTTAATTTAAAATAAATGCAAAAAAAACCTTTTTTCTGTATAATATGTTTTTTTTTTCCTTTTTATGAAAAAACACTGGGCTAAGTATTTAGGATTGTAAATCTATTAAATTAAATTTCATAATTATAAATAAATATATATTTAAGTACTTTCTTCATTCAATGAAAGTTTTAGTTGTTGCAAATTTGTGTGATTCGATTGAAATTATTTCTGTCTTTATTAAATTACATAAAAGAGTACTGCTGTATACGTAAAGGTATTTAACAAAATAATAGGATTACCTGTGACAAATGAAAATACTTCATTAGTAAGGGTTGAGCCAGCGTAGTGTTACTAATATACTGTAAAAACATTTACATGAAATACTGTTATGATAAGTAAACTTACCACGTCAACACCCCACATTTTTTTATCTTTCCCTCAAAAAGATACACAGTGCAGGATCAAATCGTGGACACTTTTTAAAATTGTTATGCTTTTTAAATTTGTATGCTTATAGAAAAAGTTCCGTTGCAAAAAATGCAAAGTCTTTTGTATTATTCTAAAGAAAATTTAATACTGAAGTCAATACATAAAACAAATTTCGAATATTTACAAAGCAAAAAAAAATACATTCTGATGCATTATCTGTGTGTGTGTCTATATACATTAGATACCGATAATAAGTGTGAACTATCAGTGCTTAGTAGGGTGGCCTTATATTCTTATTGTAGCTTACATTTATATTTCATTGAGCTGAAAATAGCTCTAAGCTCTTCCTTCATTATTCCATAATGACAGAAAACAATTCTATTTCCTCAATCAGTTCCTTTTTATTTCATGGGTACCTCATTCGGTCAAGAATTTCAAACGATGCCACAAGTTTCCGATAAGATCGAGTTACGGACTCTTTCCTGTCCAGGACAACAGCTTGATTATATTAGAACTGCTCCAGAGTCTTTCAATTACTTTAATGTGTGGTAAGTAACAGAATCTTGCAGAAAAATAAATAAAACATTGTTATTAAAATAATCCCTGTTGCAGGGCAGAAACTTGAGTTCTAGAATGACCTCAATGTATGTTACAAATTTCAGTGTCTTTTCGATAATATGAGCTCAACCAATATCATCTGCTGATATGCATGACTAAATGATAAAGCTATGTAGATACTTCACAGTTGTCTGGATGCGGTCAGGATGTAGCATTTTTACTATTTTACATCATGCAAATTTTTGGCTATTGCTACAGAATAACGATATTTTAGTTTCGTTCCTCTATATAACTTTTGTCCAAAAATTATTTGTCTAATTAATGGGTTCAATTGCCCAATGTAATCCCTTTTAGTGGTGGTGTAAATTGAGATACGGTCTTTTTCTCGGAATTCTAACTTTTAGTCTTACATCTGCTAATCTACGCCTGATAGTTTCTGAACTGATGGAAACACTCGCATCACTCAGATCACTTTTGATGGATGCCCATGAAATTATTTTATCTCTGAAACATGGTATTTTCATTCTTTTGTCAAGAATAGATATGGTGCACCATTTTAGGTCTTTTCCTGTCTTTTTTTTTATTATTAAATGAGTCTCCTGAAATTCTAAACAAAACTTAGTCTCCAGATATAGTCACTGAACTACTCACATGTTATGTAAATTTAACAAAGGAAATACACCTTTCACGTCACACCTGCGTTTGCTTTACTCTTCCACTTGATGTCATTGCTTTTTGATTAAATATTATTGTTACCTTAGCCAGGAAAATGTCCAGACCTCAATGCTATCGAAAATTTGTGGCACCGTTTGAAAACTTTTGTCCGAATGAGGTACCAAAAAAATAAAAAAGATCTATAATACATGCTATAATTGTTTCCTGGCATCATGTACTAACGAAAGAAGAGCATAAAACTATTTTCAACTCAATGAAACATCAATGTGAAGCTGTAATAAAGCATAAAGGCAACCTCACTAAGCTCTGAATCTCACTGCTATATATATATATATATATATCATCAGTAACCAAAATATACGACAGTTATTGCAGAATATAAGTTGTAAATGTTTAAAATTTTGTTTCTGTATTAAATTTAGTATAAAAATCACTTAAAATGACATTAAACACTTAGCATTATGTGCAAAGTAAAATTTTCTATAAGCATACAAACTTAAAAAACATAATTTAAAAAGTGTCCACAGTTTTGGCCACCACTGTATATATGAAAACACAATTTGAAGCATAGCGTAATACAAAGCCTTACATTAGGATGGGGACAGAGATGATACATATCGCCTTTTTTGGATTATCTTTCCATTTTCATTTTCTCTCAAGCAACAAATTGCGCATTGCTTTGCTAATCCCTCTTTGTTAATCCTTCCTCCTATTGCTTTGCTCCAAATATTTTCCAGAACCTAATTTACTGCTTTCCCGCAAAGTCAATAGCGGAGGAAAAGTTTTTCAGTACCGTGGTTAAAATGTATCATTTAGAACACACTAGCACTAATATTTTATACTAATAATGTAAAGATTTTGTTTGTGTGTTTCACCTGCACCGCCCAAATTAAGCAACCTAGAAGTATAACACTTGGCACATAATTACTCCAAGTCCTAATGATGTACACTACGAAGAGTGCGTTTTCGAAAAATTTGCTTTAGATTTTTTAAAATTAAATTTTTAAGCAATTTTCCAATTTTTGAAGTTATACTTCTTATTACGCGTTTGGGAAATAGGATGAGGGTAAATTTTTACGCTGCGCTCACACACCGACACGACACCGATGTGCGAAAACACCGTTGTCTAATATTTTAACATTAGCTGCATGGCGCAGCGTTGCACGGGCTTTCTCTACTTTCATAAATTTTCCTTTCCTTCTAGAAATCAGAACTTCTAGTAATCTTTTTCAAAATGACTGCATGATTAACGTGCATCGCTGCCCTATACGGTGGGTCTTTATTGGTACAGGGCTCGAACTCTTGACACTCTTTCCTTGATCCTATACCTTGACCACTGGGCTACCGCAGCCCTCTCTAGCTATCAGAGCTGTCGAGTATGTGAACAGTGGGACTTTAATATTCACTAGCTCACTTTGCAACTTTTCAGGCCCCGGAAACGAAAATATACCTTTAGAAACATAGTTGTATGTTGAAAAAAGTAGAAATTTTTATAATTACAAAATTTCACAACTGTATTAAATGTTGAATTAAAATTGCTAGCATTTTTTGAAATGTTCGATACACGGAAAAAAAGTTTCATGCAATTATTTTTATAAATGAAGAAGTTATAAAAACTTTGAATTTGATAAATATTTATTAAATACTTAAAATTTGAGTATTTTTTAAAAATTCGTAAGAAAAAGTTTTCGGCATCTTATTTTTTTTTTAAATCAGTAACTCTAAAAGATCAAAGTATGAGTTTTCCAAAAAATCATTTTCAAATAAACGCATTGAAGCTTTGTAAAGAAAAAAAAAATCTGAATCGTGAGGAAATAAATTATATTTCCAGTTACAAACTTGCTAAAGAAGTTTTTAAATGTAAGAATAAAATTTAGAGTATTTTTTAAAATAAAAATCATAGAAATTAAGCAATCATGTTGTTTTAAACCCGGATACAACAATTAAAATTAAATCGCTTTAAGTGATCGCGGTACGAAAACTTTGAGAAAAAGAAATCTTTAAAAATAAAAGAAAGAGTTATTCCTAATATAAAAATGCTTTGTTTTTTAATTTTTTTTTCGGACTTCATTTTTTAAAGTTAATGGCTTCGAACCTCATATATTGATTGAAAACAGTAAATTTTATACAAAAAATGTAACAAAAACATTTCTTAAATATTTCTTGCAAAAAATGAAAAAAAAAAAAACAAACGAAAAAACAAATTTTTTTTTTTTTAAAACCATAATTTTTAAATAATTTTTTCAATCTTTGTACAGACTACGGATATTATCCTTCTTTACACGGAAAAAATAAGTTTCATGAGATTATTTTATTAAATAAAGAAGTTATTTAGTATTTAAATAGAAATGTTGAGTATTTTTTGAAAAATTGTAAAAAGAAAATGTTTATGATATTCAATTTTGCCAAATCTGGTGGTTTTCAATATTTATAGGCACACCTTCTTTTCTAGTGTAACCTTTCATTAAACGCAACGGGCTGACTGAAAAAGATTTTTCAGGCGTCAAACAGGTTTTCGCCGCCAAACCCTGTGCTATTTTAAAATTGCGCTTTTTGTTAAAGTTTTAATTTTTTTTCGAGCTTCATTTTTAGGTCAATGCTTTTAAACTTCATACATCGATTGCAAACAACGGTGAATTTTAAGCAAAAAATGTAACAAAAATAATACTTAAATATTTCTTGCAAAAAGAGGAAAAATCGAAAACACAATCTTTTTTAAAAAAAAAAAGACCCGAAAATTATAAGCAATATTTTCCACATTTGTACAGATTACGGATAATTTTGTTCTCCACACGGAAAACAAGTTTTGTGAGATTATTTGTTTATATAAAGAAGTTATAATGTATTCTTTAAAATTTTGAGTATTTTTTGCAGAATTGTAAAAAAAAAAAAATTGACATTTAAAATTTTAAATGACGGATTCTAAAATAAAAAACAATAACTTTTATAGTGTAAAATATCATTTCATTAACACGAAAGAAAATGCAAACGGAATGATTTAGAAAATCATTTTTATAAAAACGTACCGATTTTGACTCATTTTAGAAAAGATCGTAAAAAAATAGAAAATATAATTATTTTGCAAAATTAATTATACCGTATTGTGTCGAAGTAAATAATCTTTTGGATTCTGTAATTACTTTTTGGCCGAGTCTCGTAAAAAAATTGGGTCGTGTTTTGAAAACGACTGAATAAAAAAGTTTGTAGAATTTGAACTTTGCCTCATTTGGACGCTTTCTTTCTA
>BMAV01001832.1:0-107928 GCA_019973955.1 Trichonephila inaurata madagascariensis
AGTTTTTATCAGTTCTCGATGTTCCTCTATTCTTTTGTGAATTTTGTTTTTATATGCCATGTCTTTTTACTCTAACTACAAATTATCACCAAACATGTTCTAAAATCAGGTGATTTAGGAGGTGTTTTCAGAATTAAGGGGGACAGTTACAGAAACACTAGATGCTTACGTTGAGAGATGCGTGCTTGGGGTCATTATTTGGTTAAAAAATAAAGTCGACTTTAATGCCCAAATTTCGGGTCGATAATTTCAAATTGTTCTTTGAAATATTTAAATGGAGTTCATGTTTCACTATATCATCAAAAAATACCAAATTACCTAATCCTGAAGCCGTTTTACACCTCCACACAAGAACACCTCTAAATCCTGCTTCAGTGTTCCAACTAAATTCTTGGG
The DNA here is from genome assembly GCA_019973955.1 of Trichonephila inaurata madagascariensis. Taxonomy (NCBI): domain Eukaryota; kingdom Metazoa; phylum Arthropoda; class Arachnida; order Araneae; family Nephilidae; genus Trichonephila; species Trichonephila inaurata. The sequence continues at coordinate 397 of BMAV01001832.1, forward strand.
ATTAACTTTCAGAAAATTCAACATTGACAGAAAATTAGTTGGGATGTCAGCAAATTCAAAGCTTTTTGATTCCAATGGGTATATAATTGTCTGGAGAAGAAAAAATGAGAAATACTTAATCCTAAGAATTTAATTGGAACAGGGAAGCAAGGAAGTGGAAGAGTTCTTAAGTAGGTGTTCTAATCAGCTTCAGTATTAGGTAATTTGGCATTTTTTGATGGTATTGTAAATCCTGAGCTTCACTTAAATATTTTAAAGAGCAATTTGAAATTATCCGCCCATAATGTGGGCATTGAAGACGACTTCATTTTTTAACAAGATAATGACCCCCAAGCGCACTGTGCTCTCAACCTACGCCACAAGAGAGTTTCTCTATAACTATCCCCAAGTTCTGAAAACACTATGCTCTACTGGGCTAAATCGCTTGATTTAAGCTCAGTAGAGCATATGTGGTGAGAATTTGAAGTTACAATAAGAAGACATGACATATAAAAACAAAATTTGAATTAAAAACCGCATTCACAGAAGAATGGATTAGCATCAAGACTGATGAAATCTATAAGTGATCAAAAAACTGATGAAATCTATCCGAAGACTCTTAAAAGTTACTGTGGACGCTAAAAGGTATCCTACTAAGTACTAAGGAAAAGAAATATTGTACAATATTTAAAGCTATGTTGAGATATTTTGAAGTATACGAAGAAGACTTTAGTGTCCTAATTTTTTAGTAATTTTTGGATTATTAGTTTTTCAGAATAATAATTTAACTGCTTTCAAAATTGTTTATATATTATTCGAATAAGATATAAAAAATTACAATTCCGATATATTAATTTTTATTAGTCTAAACTATTAAATTTTATAGAAAATTGTAAGTGTACAAACGCTTTTGAAGGAACACTGTACACAGATAGCATATTGGAAAACAGTAAAACATAATTTGTTGATGCTAACTTTTTTTTCTTCACTTGAAATTCCACGTATAGCAAATATTTCTAACGTACTATATATGTAAAAGCACACACACACACACATTTAACAGGATTTCTATAACACTTATACTATAAACAAGTGAAAAGGATAATATTTTAATTATAGTGATGCATGCATATGTAATTCTCTTTATACGGAAATAAAAACAATACTTTAATTTTATAATTTTACCAAAAGATGACAAAAACAGAGGAAATCACTTACCTTTAACCCTAATTAAGTTAGGATATAAAACGGAAATTCTTGTTTAAAATGATTATTTGTTATTAATAATAAACTTTGAAAAAACAGCATCTAAGAACACACGTCTCGTAAGCATGTTATACAGTTATACAGTAAGCATGTTATATAAAGTACATTTTAAAAAAAATTTAAACATGTTTTTCTTTCTAGCTAAAAAGGAAATCATCAACATTTTGGGAAATAAAAATATCATTGGATGTATTTTTTCATTCTTATTAAATGTCTCTCACTAATGGGATTAAAAACTATATTCCATGATTCAAAATTTCATTACAATTACAGTTAGCTGAGTATTTTCATTCAGTTCAATGCAAACGATGTTTTTTTTTTTTGAAATCAAATTAACTTAGCGAAAGATTTTAAATAGGAATAAAAATATATAAAAATAAATATATCGTCTGTCAATATGAATATTATTATTATTATTCATATATAAGAGCAATAAAAATACTATAAGCATTTTCGTTGTGCCAAAACTTTTTTAATGTTTAAAACATTTTCAAATAAAATAAATATAATGTAACAAATATCATTAAAGCATGGCCTTTTTACATATCACTTTAATAAAAATAATGCTTTAAAATCGATTTTTATGCGTAATTTATTCAGTAGTTCTTAAAGAAGTTATCTTTTAAATGAAAAAAATAATTATACTTTTTTTCTTTGTACTTCATTAAGCATTTTTTTTTTTCTTTTTTTTCCCCCTATCACAGAAATTTTCTGAGGGGAACCAACTCATTTCATTCATCTTTTCGTTACTATATTTTGTAAAAATCCCCAAGTTATATTTTCATCGCAGTTATATAAATTAAATATTTTTCTAATATATTAAAAAAAATTTACTTATTTATCATTTTTTTGATTTTCAAAGTATTTCTGAAAATTTGGTAAATCAAAATTTTTGTTTCTGCTCTAATTATAAGTTCAGTTACGGATAGTTTTTTTTTAAAATTTTCTATTTCACAAAATTATTTAAAATCCATTATTTTAATTTTTTTTTTAAATAACAAAGTTCCAATTTAGGTTTTGAATACAAATATCTTAGTAACAATTGGAAAAAAAATTTAACTTTCACAACTGCTTTTCATCGAATATTCTTTAAGGAAGTACCACAAAATAATTAAAACGAGTGTGCTTTAGACCAGAGGTCGCCAAAGTGGTGGTCCGCGAGAAAATTTCGCCGGTCCCCAGAAAAATGTGGTTTTTTCTTGGGGTTGGCGAAATGTGGTAAATGTACCCCTTTTCTTAGTGAACGGCATAAATTTGATTAAATTTTCTCCACAACTTATCTATGGATAGCTTTTTCATCCGTCCGTCACAGCATCAAAAACACGGTGCCGATCTCGGCGAAAAAAATGCTTTGTGGTCGGCACCGTCTTTACATAACTATTGGATCCAACTATGTATAATCTTATTTCAAGTAAGCAGGAACATCCATCACACAAGCAATGTATAATGCTAAAAGTTTGATACACCTAAGCCCTCTTTAATTGTTTTGTTTTTACAGTTTTTGTTTATTTTATTATGTTTTATTAAAAAATTTTATGATTCGGTTACAATCAATAGTTTCATTTTATTAACTAGGCACATTTTATGTGTTCTTAGATCACAATTTTTTTAAAAAAAATATATTTAAATCCTATTAGTGGTCCGCGGGATTTAAATTATGAATTTACTAGTCCGTGAGGATTAAAAAGTTTGGCTACCGCTGCTTTAGACCACACGACTGAAGTAAAACTTCCTTAGCTCCATCTATATGTATGTATATATATGTTTATATATGTATATATGTATAATATATACATGTATATTCATATACATTTATTAATTTTCTACAAATTAAAATTTATTATGGGTTTTCATCGATAAATTAGTATTTTTGAATAGATTTTTTATTTCTACTCATTATTTTCATTATCAGATACATCAGTAATTACTGTGGTTGATTGTAAAAGACCGAGATAATAGGCTTATGGTATGAGAAATAGGATATACATATGTTTTCGAATGAAAATTAAAAAGATATCTATAGAAAACTGCATCGATTGTTGTTCCATGTCTTGTGGTAGGCTCATATCGGTTATTATTCACTTTATTCATTTGTAGTTCTAATTTATCTTGTAGGAAGTTTACCAAGAGTTGTCCATCTTCGGAAGCGGAATTAACACTGAAATCTCCTGCTAAAATTAGTGGCAACGTATGATAGTCTTCTCCTAATTCTTCAGAGCCTACTCGACCGTAAATCATAAATCTTTTATATAAAAACTTTATAATATTATTAACTGTGTTATTGGGCAAAATGTAAACAACTATCATTATGATGTTTGTTCCATTGTCTAAAACTCAGTGAGCAGCACATATACCACCAATAGATGATTAACCATAATGAATTTCACTAATACGTCGAAATAAAATGTCCGTGTGTTCGAAGTTATTAATCCACAAAATATGAACTTTAAAATAAATTTACAATTCTATTCGCTTTAAACGTAGAATATTTAATGTATCGATCAAAATATTAATTTATAAAATGTTCGAGAACGAAATGAAATTACGAAATAATCAAGAAATCACCGTTCGCGTAACGCCAGTAAACTCGCAAACGAACTCGACTGGAAATTTTCCCCCAAACGTATCTTCTCTCAGCCCCCGTGGGGCCGCGTAGCCAGGGTATAGGCGGATCGTGGCTTCCCCCTTTGTCACAGTTCGGCCCAATACCACTAAAGACCCGCCGTGGGGGGCAGCGATGCCGAAATTGTCGAGGCAAAAGTCCCCCCGTTGGTGTGGTAGTTGGGAAGGGGTGCCAGTTGGTGTCGCCCACGCCCCGACCATGGTTCAAAATTACGTGGTCCGTCCCAAAACCCCTCGTTACTGAACAGGGGACGTTAATATTCAATCTCATTTCCCGTTCGCCTCACCCGATCACCCCCTTTTCGTAACGCTCTCGTCGCGCATTCACCACTTACCCCAAGTCAAGCGTTGAAAAGGTTTTCTTCAAAAATTTTAAAAAGAAAAAAAAAACTAAAAAGAAATCATGAAATGTAAAAATAAAGGAATTTAGAGTGATTTTCATTAAAATCTAACGAACAATAGATTTAAAAAAAAATCTTGTTTCACTGAACTATAAATCGCATTATAGGTCCAGGAACAAGAACTAAAAGGTCCATGAGTCACATTCGTCTGATATTTAATGGGGGATGTCTGCATTTTCGATTGATTGTTTTTATAGGGTTGTAATAAAATTTCCATGGGAACTTGATCTACTTTTTCTTTAGAAAAAAAAAAGTTAACAAGAAACAATTAACTCGCCAGGTACTTTTTATGGTAATGAAGATTATCAACACATTAGATTATTTTCTAAAATTATATACAGTGGGCCACAAAAGTGTTCATACACTTGCAATTTCTTATAAACTTTAATGGCTAAAAAAAAAAAAATTAATTATTGTAATTGTAATTTTTTATGTGATATCTCAACTTATTTTTAATGGAATGACACAATTTTTAAAAATAGTATAACTATTTTTAAATTAAATTAAAAAAGCTAAAAAAATTACGCCACAAAAATTTTTCGTAACAATTTCCATCGTTGGGAACCCTGATTTTAAAAACAAAAAAAAGGAAAATTTTTTTATGATATTTAGTGTCCTTGATTAGAATACATGTATAAAATTTTTTTAAAGGAAATTTTTGACAAAAACAAATATTTAAATTAAATTTTGGGCAAAAAATTAATTTAGAATAATTTTTTTTTCAAAAATTCTCCTTCTCTGAAAAATGCTTTATTATGATAATATTTTGCTTGTATATAGCTGAGACCTTTTACAGAGGCTCCTAGAATTTTAAAATATATAACTTAGAAGTGGGTTTATCCATTTTTTACGACAACAGAGGAAACTTTTGAGAAAAAAACGCCGATAATTTTTTTAAAGGTGGTAACTCTGAAAATAATGTGAATTTTCAAAATTTAGTTGATTTATCTGAGCATTACAGGAAAATATTATTAAATAAAAAATTTTTCCGAAAACATTTTTAAAAAGTTATTTTAAATTTTTTTTTAAAATATTGTATTTAAATAATTTTTTTAAAATTTTTCCCAATTTTTTTTCTTTTTCTAATATGATGGAAAAAAAATATCTGAAAAAAGTATCCTTTTTAAAAAAACCATTTTGAACAAAAGGGTATTTAAAAAACCAACTTGCTTTAAATATTGTATTTCTTTTAATTTAGAACTTAGTAGGGTTCTTTTGTGTCCACAACAACTTTTTTAAGCTCTTGGTATAGATTTAATCCGTTTTTTTTTAATTTCTGAATCGATTTTCCTCCATTCTTTTGTGATTTTGTTTTACTTACATTTTGTGTTTTTTTTTGTCACGTTTTTTTTTTTTTCATCAGAATCTCCCAAATATGTTCTACTGGGCTTAAAAAAATGATTGAGGGGTGCTAATTTGGGACAGTTATAGAACACCAGTGGGGAAAAGAGAGCAGTGCCTTTGGGGTCATTACATTGTTAAAAAAATTTGTTCTCGATCCAAATTTCGGTCGGATAATTTAAAATTTCTTTAAAAAAATTTAAAAAGAGCTCATGATTCATAAGTCATTCCCAAATTGCAGAGATATCATAAAAATTAAAACATTATATTTTTTTTATTAGTCAAAAAATTTAAGAGAAATTGCAGGGGGAAAATTTTTTACGAAACAACCACATATGGGTGAGTGTAATATATACTATAATTATATACTAACTTACCATAAATTTAATACAGCAAATCTATAAGTAGAAATATAACAAGACAGTATATAGGTCAAAAATAAGATGACTTCTCAGTAATATACCGCAAAATAGGCGTATAACGCGCACCTGCTTGTAAAGCGCCCAAATACTTTGAAGCTGCATTTTTTAATGCCCTTTTTTACGAAATAACAAAAAGTGTGCGTGAACAATGCTGGTATGTTTTTAAGTCATTTATTCAAGATATTATCCCAGAATTTGCCGGGGCTGGGTGGCGTGGTTGGTTTGTCGTTGGGGTTCGACCCCGGCCCAAGTCAGTGGATTTTCATGATGCAGAAAATCGACAGCGGCCATGCCGTATGATTATACAGCATGTAAAAGATCCCTAAAGTGTCTCGTCAAAATTAAATCCTAGTACAGGTTCGCATCATCAGAGATCAGATGCCTCCCTCCAGGGAGGAAACTGGGCGTCAAAATTACTTGCGGTGATGGGTATCCGCCTATATGGTGCCGCACTAAAAAGAGATATCAGCTTCTGGGATTGTATTAGGTATGCAATGGTAAAACGCCAATCGCAATCCATTAGAAATAACAAACCAGAGGATTTTGAAAAAATATTATACTTTTGGAATCAGAATCCTTTAATTCCATTAGGTACGTCATTTCTTTCAAATAAATAGTATGTAGATGTCTAACTTTTCTTAAGCTCATCCATTTTTTTTATTTTTGAAACTATCATTTTTCATACCCAGCGTATAATGCGCACGCATAAATTTTGATCTTATTTTTTGTGTTAAAAGTGCGCGTTATACGCCGGATTTTACGGTAATACCAAAACTCTTAACCCTAGCAACTAAGATTGTAGGGTTAAAGGGAAAACATCATATATGTGTGTACGTGTGTGTGCGTATGTCCACTTAAATCTGAAATAAGACTGAGTCTGTTTCGAGTACTCAGCAAGAATAACAAAAATTAGATTAAACAATAAAAGTTTGTACGCACATGATTATTTTCACTGTGATTTTGAATTTAAAATCAGTTTGGTAAAGAACATTTAATTTAAAAACATATTATTTGTTATAAGCTACCTTTTTTAACAGGACAATAAATATAAATGTATTTTACATTGTGTCTTACATTCTTAAGTAGAATAATAATTGATGATAAAGAATACTCTAAATAAAAAAAATATATTCTTATAAACTAAATATAATGAAATATTCACCATGCATTATCTTGGAATAAATAACTACGCACGAGCATGTATGTAAATGGCTCTTGGACACCTTCGTTATCTTGTTTCACTTACAACCTGGCTTTGTCACCCATCCGGTATAGTGGTTAGTGACGCTGACTGTTGTTCCGTAGGGTCTATGTTCGAATCCCGGAGAAGGCATGGATGTTTGTAAATGTATAGTCCCTTTGCGGAATGGGGGTATTCTGAATAGCCATCCAGCCACAAGTCATTTTGAGAGGTTGGTGGAAGGAAAGAGTGGGTGGGAGGCCCCTGACCACCCCTAGGGTGTTCTCCCTCAAAAATGGGGTGAAACAGACCCTAAATGTACCGACACCTGTATGGTGCTCTAGCTACGGCTAACGACAGGCATTCGTCCAGTCTATGCCACGATGAAATTTCGGACGGGGCTTGATTTGACATCCTCAGACAGGTGTCATTAGTGACAAATACAAAACAGCTTTGCTTTTCTCTCTATACGTTTGTTGACAGCTACTTTATTCGAATCAAGTTGTCAATTCGAGTTCTGATTTAAGGTATCCAAACTACGTTCGGAACCGTGATTTTAAAAAAGCGCATAAATGGATAATTTTCATGATATTTAGTGTCACTTAGATTAGAATACATGTATAAAATGGTTTTAAGAATATTTTTTGACAAAAAAAATTATTTAAATACAATATTTTGGCAAAAAATTAACTTAGAATAACTTTTTTTCAAAATGTTCTCCTTTTGTAAGAAATGCTTCTATTATAATAATATTTTGCCTGTATATAGCTCAGATTTCTGTACAGAGGCTCAACTATGATTTTTGAAAAATTCACATTATTTTCAGAGTTACAATCCATTGAAATAATTATCAGCGGTTTTTTTTTTTTTTAAAATTTCTCCCCTCTGTTGTCGTAAAACATGGATAAACCCACTTCTAAGTTATATATTTCAAAAATTCTGGTTGAGCCTCTGTACAGAGGTCTGAGCTATATACAGACAAAATATTATTATAATAAAAGTATTTTTCACAAAAGGAGAATATTTTTGAAATTGGGTCATTCTATGTTTATTTATTTGTCAGAATATTGTACTTAAATAACTTTTTATTGTATTACTATTCTTAAAACAATTTTATATACATTTTCTAATCTAAGTGACACTAAATATCATAAATATTATCCATTTATAAGCTTTTTGCAAAATCACGGTTCCGAACGTAGTCGGATACCTTAAGGTGACTGGCTACGTTTGAATCCGTGATTTCGAAATAACGTATAAATGAATAACTTTTTTATATATATTTAGTGAATTAAAATATACATGTAAAATTTTTTTATATTATTGCAAGAAAAAGATAATTAAATTTAATTTTTGGGCAAAATATGAAGAAAAAATGACATATTTTCAAAACGTTCTCTTCTCTTATAAAAAATGCTTCTGTAACAATAATATTTTGCCGATATGTAGGTAGGTCTTCTGTGACGGGATTGAACTAAGATTTCCGAAATATATAACTTAGAAATGGATTTATTCTCGCATGTTTCATTATATCGGAATAGAGAAATTTTGAAAAAAATACCCGTTATTATATATATTGAAATTGATCTTAACTTGAAAATAATATGAATTTTCCAAAACTTTTAGTTCAACCCTAGTTCAGGAGGCTGCGGTAAGAACTCATCTCCACGTTAATTTTTTCAATTATTTAAGGTATCCGACTACGTGCGGAACCGTGATTTTAAAAAAGCGCATAAATGGATAATTTTCACGATATTTAATGTCACTTAGATTAAAAAATGTATATGAAATTGTTTTAAGAATAGTATTACAATAAAAAATTATTTAAGTACAATATATTTTGACAAAAATGAACATAGAATGACTAATTTTCAAAATCTCCTTTTGTGAAAAATGCTTCAATTACAATAATATTTTGCCTGTATATAGCTCAGACCTCTGTAAAGAGGTTCAACTATGATTTTCGAAAAATTCACATTATTTTCAGAATTACAACCCATTGAAATAATTTTCGGCGTTTTTCTCTTAAAATTTCTCTCCTCTGTTGTCGTAAAATAGGAATAAATCCACTTCTAAGTTATGTATTTCAAAAATTCTAGTTCAGCCTCTGTACAGAGGTCTGAGCTATAGACAGGTAAAATATTATTATAATAGAAGCATTTTTCACAAAAGGAGGATATTTTGAAAATGGGTCATTCTATGTTCATTTTTTGTCAAAATATTGTACTTAAATAATTTTTTATTGTAATAATATTCTTAAAACAATTTTATATACGTTTTCTAATCTAAGTGACACTAAATATCATAAATATTATCCCTTTATGCGCTTTTGCAAAATCACGGTTCCGAACGTAGTCGGGTACCTTAAAGAGGGTGATATATAATATTAGTAATAAAAATTTTCAAATTATTTCACTTATTACTTATTTGATACGTTAACAATCAATTTACTCTTTAAGAGTGCACACTTTCTCATTGTTTAAACTACTTAAAGTGTAATTTCTTATTTGCATTTATTTTATTAATAAAACTTATTTAATTTGCTGTTAAATTTACACACACACGTGAAAAGAAGAAACACAGAAACTCATTAAAATATTATTTGAATTCTCGAAGAAACACTTCCTAAAAGAAAAAAAAATATTTCTAAAATAGAGGGCCTTTAAAATTATAATCGAAAAATGACTGCAGGAAAACTTCAAACTCCTCCTTTAAAATTAGAATTAAAATTTATCACTTTTCAGAATATCACAGTTGGTTGAATATTAAATTTTTAATAGAATTTTTCCAACAATTCAAATTTTTTACGTGGTTTAGATTCTTTTATATATATATATATAAAGAAGTTTTACTGAGAGAATGTAATAGTTCAATATTTTTCAAAGAAAAGTCATTGTTCTTTAATTCTTTTACAATATTTGGGTATGATTCACCAGCCTCAAGGTCAAAGGGTTGAACTTTCTAGACTCCATCACGTTATTCCAGATATTTTAATTGTTTAGGTATGCTCCATAATTCTAGCTCATAAGAATTTATCACAAAAATGGAGTTTTGTTTTTCATTTACACAGAAAAATAACGAACAATTTTGTAGCTTAAATCGAAAATTTCCAAATACCCGAATATAAACGAGCCACTAGAATCGATATTTTGAATCTCTCAAACAATTAACATGATTTTGTTTTTAAAAAATGAAGTTAAAATGCTTTATAAAATGATATTTTCATGAACATTTTATTCTTTAACCATCTAGTTCCTTTTTAATTGACCTTGTTTTATGACGATGTCATTTTTTCGTTTATCTTCATAGAAATGAAAATTAAAATAAATTTAAATGAAAAATTTGACACGAAGTTAAAATTTGATTCATGCAAATACACATGTATTGTTACGAGGCTCTTTAACTAGTTTTATCAATCAGATAATATTTCAGATTGGATCAGAAATCTATCAGATTCCATACAGACAATAGTGACCGCTGCAGCCTAGAGGTCATAGTAACGAATTCGTGGCCGGAGTGTTGTGGGTTCAAGTCCTGTTTCACTAAATACCTGCCGTGTAGAGGCACTGATACCCGTTGAATCTGTCGAGGATCAATGCACTCCTATTGGTGTGGTAGTTATGAGAGTGGATGCCAGCTCAGATGTCGTCATTTGATCGAAGTTCAAAATTACGAGGTCCGTTGCCAATAGCCCTCGTGATGCTTTATAGTGTGATGTTATAAGAAATCTCACTCACTCCACACTTATAGTAAATCTATCTTTCGTAACACATCTGAAAATGCAAGCAAATTGATTTTAGATAACAATAACGAAACACCTTGTTTGTTGTTTTTATAAGCTTGCGTACAACAATTTTAATAAGGCATACAATAATTTTGATAACATATTGATTGTTTAATATTTAAAAATCTTAGGTAAACTAATATGATAAATACATGAGATTAATGACACCCGCGCGCGTGGAATTAAATGTCAGTTTTAGATGTTTATAATAGTGCGTTATCCAAGTGATCATGGTCACGAATTTCTGAATGGCGGCGTCGCGTCGTAGGTTCGAGTCCTGGTGCGACTGAAGACCCACCGTGTAGAGGAGCTGATGCGCATTAGAACTGTAATGGCTTAAGGATGTCACATTGATGTAGAAAGGAAATTTTGAGAGAAGATTCTCCCAAAATATACATTCCTCAAAATTGGAACTGTAACAAGAAATAATGTACATAGTGTCATGCAAATTTCTGGAGTGATAGTGGTGAGATGGATATGTAAATGATTTGCACATCTCATCACGTGGTAACTCATATTCGGACTATAAAGGCCGGAAACTTCCCCTTCTCGTAAACAGCATCCGAAGTTTTGCATAGTATTTGCGATTTTCGAAGAAGCCTTGGAAATGCCTCTGAGACGTCGACGAGCTCAATACCATCAGTTAACCACCGGGGAACGTGACAGTATTATCGAACTTCATGAACTGGGTTTGTTGCTGCGCACAGTAGCAACTCGTGTTGGGCACAATGCATGATGTGAGTACCATCCAACATTGTATCAAATGATGGATTCAAAAAGGTCTACGGTCATGCGGAAGTGGTGCGCACGTCAGAGTGCACGGACGGACCGGCGTATTCAATAGTTGACAATTCGAGAGCTTTTCTGCACTGCACATGACATCCGAAGCCGGCTGCCTCCATGCGCGATCTGTGTCCACCCAAGATATAAGCATCAGATTGCAGGAAACGCAGTTACATTCACAGGTACCAGCAACAGGGGTACAGTTGACCACTCAACACAGGGCTAGACAACTGTCGTGGTGTCATCGTTATCGTATCTGGACCACCGATCGGGTATTGTTTACGGATGAATCTCTTTCTGTCTTTTGAGGAATGACGATCGACGACGGGTATGGCGGCGACCCAGAGATCTTTACGGACCACCCCATTTCGTCGAGCGTTAAACCGGTTCTACACTGGGCATCATGGTTCGTGGTGGCATAATGTTTGATCACAGACCGCCTCTGGTACACATTGAAGCCCATTTGACAGCGGGCCGCTTCGTCACTCAAACTGTGGAGCTTGTTGTTATGCCCTTGTTGCAGGGTGAACCCAACTCGGTATTCCAGCAAGACAATCCTAGGCCGCATGTCCCACGGCGAACTCCTAACAGCTTGACTGGATTTGACATTCTTCCCTAACCAACAAACTCTTCAGATTTTAATCCTGTGAAAGGTTTGCACCTGTCTCTTGGGCACCTAGACGTGTGGGGGGTAGGGAAGAAACACTCGACATGATCCAATTAATCCATTTATTTATCACACAATGAAAAGACACAATTTCAATTAATAATAGTAAGAAAATGTCTAAATGCTAACCGCGAAAGTGGAACAACGATGGTAAAACGCAAACGATTAGGAGACTATCAAACTTGATACTTACATAAAAAAGGAACTAACCTATCATCCGATTTAATCTAATATGTATTCAATCTCAGTGAACAATCGTCACTTTAAAACTTCTTCCTAAGGAGTTCTTAATCACAATAATTCAAATATGATACCTTCAGTAGCAATCTCACCTCTGTCTCTAGTATATCTTCTCTCCTACTCTCTATTCAAGCAAGAAAACTTCGACTATATATAGTAAGTTAATTTAAATATCATGATTCTCTCTTCTTCCGAAAGGTTGGTTGTGAATAAGGCGAATTGATAGCCTAAACATTTCCCAAGAGGATGAATTGAAGGAACGTGTATAGAACCGTCACAATCCCATCAAACGCTTGTTGTATCTCATTGGACGTGGCATGAACCGAGGACGACTAGGAGGATCTGCGCATGGTAGTGGTCGTTTGGCAATGGTTGCCTCAAGCAACCATCAATGGACTAATTGATAGAATGCCTCTCCGGATTGAGGCCTGAGGTGGGCACGTTAGATTCTGAATAAATTAGTTTATAATGATTTTATTTGTCTGTTTTTACAATCATTTAAGTATCCATCTCACCACTATCTCCCCTGAAATTTGTATTACAGTACGTGCATTATTTCTTAGTGTTGCAATTTCATTTTTTGAGGAGTATATATTGAATTGTTCCAAAATAAATATCGTTTTTTGTTGTTGTTGTTGTTGTTGGTAAAAATGAAAGATTATTTTCTTGTAGTGTATAAATATTTTATTGAATTATATTGCTTCTATTGTGGCTGGCTTAATGCCTTTTACTTTCTTTTCTAGTATAATCCCATACACACAAACTTCTGATTTTTGCTGACAAAAAATTTTATCCAAATTATTTTTGACGTTCTAATTTTAAGTAGATGTTTCACCACATTTAAAATATTTTGTCGAGACTCGAACAAGTAATAATCCGAAGATGCCAGATGTGGAGAATATGGTGATGTAGTGGTCATCCCATCTAAGGTGTAAAAACTTTTAGCGAGCTGTCAAACTTGTGTATAAGTTTGGCATTACCTTAGTGGAACACACACACACTATTCTATACACGCACCAAACAAAATTTATTCCTCAGAATCAAACGAACTTTTTGGGAACAAGACTTGCTTGATTGAAAATAAGCTAAACAATAAATATGTTTTTCAAACTAGTAATCAAAAAAAAATATTTGAAGCTGAATTTATGCAAATGTTTCATTTTATTTTTAAGCTTAATTTGTACAAAAAAAAATTTAAAATAATTCTTCATTAAAATTTTATCGTTTAATCCAGTTTTCTTTTATATTCTATCACTCCTTCACTTCTATCACTATTTCACTTTGTGGAAACCAATATTGTAGTAATTAAATATTAATTATTATAATGATTACAAAATATTTAGAATGAAACTTACTATTTTTTAGCTTTATTCTGTGAATTATCGCAAGAAATTCTGAGAAACGAACAATACTTAAAAAAAATATAAACGCGCAGGAAGAAAAACAATTTATGCCTGGATATATTCATGTAATAAGAAAAGAATATTTTAAAACTCCTTCTTAAAGAAGTTCACTTTTAAGATAGACAAATAGATTCGAAACTAAGTGGTTGAAATTTTATAAAATAGACGAGAATCCAGAAGAATCATTGTGATAATAAATAAATAAATTGATTATTTCTATAATGGTTCTGTAAGATTTTGTTGAACAGTCAGAACTTATTTTGAATAACTAAACTACGTTGATTGAATATTTTAATTTTAATTTTTCACAGCATTTTCAATGCTAGGAGAAACCGTGATTCACAAATTTACTTATAAATATATTTTTCCTCGAAGAATTTTTTTTTCTTTTTTATTGGAAAAATTATTATAATTCAATTGATGCATCACCAATTCTGGGATTCTTGCAAAATATCACAAAAAGAAATATTTTTTATTGTTTCAAGGTAATTGAATCTAATCGAGACTGCAATTAAATTTTATTATATAGTTCATCTGATTGGCTCTTTCAGTTATCATTGCAATTTATAGTAGCCAATCAGGTATTTCTAAGACCAGGTATAAAAGTACCCCCATTCATTAAAGCTAGTCTTTATAGAAGAACGCGCAAATTTGACCGGTGAATAATTTTACATCATGAAACGTGATGGAATCTGTCCGAAAATCTAACAAACATCTTCAATAGGGATCGGCATTTTCTGTAGCTGGCACTGGAGGTAAGTATGAATTAACTATTAACTTATAAGCAAATGGCAGCGGTAATAATTTTTCATAGTTAATTTCCATTGCGTTTCCCGAACTTTTTATTTACTATTCATCTTTTTAATTGCTGACCTTAACTGAGTCATAAAAGTTGTTTGTATGAATAGGATTTGAAATGAAAAATTTTCATTTGCATTTGTGATAAGCAATAATATATAGCAGTGCTTCTCAAACTTTCAATATTTGAGACCCAATATTCAATCATTGTATCAATCAACAATGTATTGAATTCAATAATACTATACTTTGACGCTAAGGCTACAGTATCAATTTAATCTCTTAAGTGCCACCGGCGTATATAAAAGTCTCTCACAACCAAAACGTTAATTTTTACGGACGTACATAAATGTCTGTCCGAAGTACGATCTTTTATGTGCACTGCTACCCATAAAATTATTCAGAAGGCTTTAGAATGCAATAAAATAACCTTGACCGAGAGTCTTTGAGAAGGATGTACTTATTTCAGAGGATTTGTTTATTTATTCCTTTTCTTCCCCTCCCCTCTCCATACATCACATATGGAAAATGGTGGCATTGGGGACCGAATCGCGTAACTTTTAATCGGCAGTTAAAGGATTAATTTTATAAACCGTACAAAAAATTATCAAGATAAGTGTTCATTTTTGTATATAATTTTATATATAAGACCATGAGGTAACTAGTAATTATTATACTTGGTCTTAACTTAGTATTGTTAAATTAATTATATAAAATACATTGTGCAGTACTGATGCATTTATATATAAGTGTATTTATATCAGTGTAAATATGTATTTTTTTATGTCAGAATGTATTTTTTGTTATTTACTTTCAGTAAATTAGTAGTTTTTTAAAAATAATCTTTTGTTTTCGACTTTTTAATATGCTCGCGCCTCCCTCGTAGAGTTATCATGACCCTCCCCAAGGGGGAGGGCGTCCCACAGTTAGACAAACGCTGATATACAGTGAAGGAGTTTTTGTGTCTAAAAGTAACCAAATGTGTATTTAAAACTACGATTAATGAGAACGCAATAAAATATTCCAAAGGATCCTTATATTTGAATTTGTAGTATATAAAAAACTTCCAGCAGCATTGTTGTTATTGATTATTTTGCATCAAATTGATTTTTTCTTTTTTTTGATGTATCCGACTACGTTCGAAACCGTAGTTTTGAAAAAGCGTATAAATGAGTAATCTTTTTTGGTATTTAGTGCCACTTGAATTAGAATATACATATAAAATTGTTTAAAGAATACTAATTGCAATGAAAAGGATTGAAATGCAATTTTTTGGCAAAAAATGAAGAAATAAATTATAGTTCAAAAAAACTAAATAAACACCCTTTTATAGTTAACCGAACTATATATAAGTTGTAACTTAATCAATTAGTCGCCAAATCTGGAAATGGAATCTGAAATTAGTCGCCAGATGCGGGAGGGGATCTGAAAATGAGAAATCGTTAATCCGATGATCCTGATCAGAACAATGGAACAAAACTATTAAATTATTGTATTGTCAATGGTCCTCGGACAAGTGGAGTAAA
Organism: Trichonephila inaurata madagascariensis; assembly: GCA_019973955.1. Taxonomy (NCBI): domain Eukaryota; kingdom Metazoa; phylum Arthropoda; class Arachnida; order Araneae; family Nephilidae; genus Trichonephila; species Trichonephila inaurata. The sequence continues at coordinate 16,809 of BMAV01001832.1, forward strand.
TTTCGCAGATTAATCTGATCTTTTAAAATGGGTAAAAATCGAGTTCAAAGATTCCGTTATATACAAGTGAAGCTTATAAAAGGATGTTAAAATGATGCATTTTCAAAACATTCTCTTTTTATGGAAAATTCTTCTGATAATGATATTTTGCTTATATGTAGCTAAGTTTAATGCACAGAATTTGAATAAAGATTTGTGGACGTGGTAGCGAACTCGTGGCAGGCGTTTCTTGAGTTCGTGCTTAGTGCCGCTGAAGACCCTCCAGCGCCTTGCAGAGGGGGCCGTTGCACGTTAAATCTGTTGAGGCTCAAACGTCCTCCCATGGAAGTGAGGAGATGGAGGTGACAGCTCAGGTGTCGTCTTCGTCAATTAACCATGGATCAAAATTACGAGTCCGTGGCCAATAACCCTCTTGTAGCTTTTTATGTGCGACGTTAATTTTCACTCACCACCACTTTGAACAAGGATATTTGAAATACGGTCGGACCTCTATGTAACGAAGTCGCTAAATCCGGAAAAAGTTCGTTATAGGGAAAATTCGTTATACAGAGGTTCCTCTTTTAACGTACTTTATATAAACCACATAAAACAAATTTTAAATTCGTAAACATTATGTATTAAAAAGTAGCAATTATTCACATCTTTTTTAAAATTAGCATATGTTTATTTTATATATATATTTGTATACGTCAAAAAAGAAAGAAAGAAAAGCTGTAAGGAAAACAAGGAAAAAGAATGTCGAAGAATTCACTGTATTTTCAGTTTTAAGAAAATAATTTTACACTAAAACCAATGAATTTTAACGATATTTTATAATTTAAAGCATACAAGTAATATTAAACCAACATTATTTTATAATTAGGACACGGGGACACTGGACAACTCCACTGAGGATGAGAGAAGATATCGAAGATGTTTCTAGTGAACTAGGCAATGGGGGGTTAAAGGTTGAATTTCTTGGACGAAACGTCCAGAACTCTATTACTCTTGGTGTCTTAGGATCTAATAAAAACCAGTTCAAGTTTTATGGCCAACATAAAATGTGTTTAAGAGATAATAACTCGAAATTTTTTTAGAAATACTTTTAAAGAAAGGGAGAACAAAAATTGAATCACAAAAGAAAAAGTTCGTTATATAGAAAATGCACTTCGCTATAGAGAGTTTATTTTACGAAGAAAATCGTGAAATGTTCAAGGTTCCAGGAAAAAGTTCGCTATATAGAAAAATTCGCAATAAAAAGGTTCGTTATATGGAGGTTCGACTGCATATAATTTAGAATTGATTAATTCATATTTTAATACATTAGAGTAGAAAAATTTTCATATAAATCATTGATTATATATTGTTGCAATTGATAATAGCTCAGTAAGAAACGCGAATTTCTCAAAAATCTTAGTTCAGGCTCTGTAGAAATGTCTTAGCTATATGTATAGGCAAAGTATTATTTAAAAAAATTTCCTCAAAAAGAAAATGTATTGAAAATACGCCATTTTTTCTTTCTTTTTTTAGTCAAAAAAATTGCATTTAAATAATTTTTTTCTGGTAAAAATATTCCTAAAACAATTCTATATGTATATTCTAATTCAGGTGACACTGAATAAATGAAAAAGTATCCTTTTACACTTCCGAGAACGTAGTCGGATACCTCAAGATATCTTCTTCAGTGATGTTTAATTATTTGCTTTATTTCGTGTAATTCGTTTGCCCTTTTAAAAAATCTATTTCTCTGGATCAAATAATATATTATCCTATTTAATGGTATTATATATTTCATTCTATATAAATCATAGTTCTTAGATAAATAAGAACATTCTCGTAAAATATTAATAGGTTTGAATTCAAAATACTTAAAGGTTTCAGATTAAAATATTGTACGTATTTTACCAATTTTTGGTTACTTTCACAAAAATGAAACAATTCCTCACATTTAATTATGTTATATTCGCTTCCGGAAACTAAGCACGCTTCGTTCCACCGCAACCGCAGTGGTAGTTTTGCAGTTCAAAACTTACGTACGCCTGTCTCTGGCTGATTGTCAGTCCAGTGACACTATTACAGCCAGATTGTGTTGTTTTTGAACGTGTTGGGGAGCATTTAAAATATTAAAGACGATTGCCGACCCCCGACTGTGAAATACGTTCTGTAAACCATATTTTAAATGCAAGGAGTGTTAGACCAGTTGAAATTCATCTCTAACTTGTAGAGATTTTTGGTGAAAATGCTATGAGGAATGAAATGCTGAGAAAGTGTATTCGACAGTTCAATGAGGGGGTATCAATGCTCATGACGAAGCACGGAGTGAGTAGCCTTCTGTTGTCAATGATGGTTTGATTAAAAAAGTAAATAAGAAATTTTCTGAAAACAGACGGTTCATAATGAGATTGCTTTCTAATGAGTTTCTACAAATTTAAAAAATTGATCGCTGCCCTTTTGGTTGAGGTTGCAAATAAATTCTGTTTGGGATTTGTGCGGCGTTCTCACAGAATATGTTCAATGCACATATGTGTCAACTTCCTTCCTCAGTGGCACGACAGCCCAAGGTGGCCCTTGGCCTTCTCAAGAAGCGTTTTCCAGGTGAGCCTTCTTCCTGCTAGTGTTCTCCAGTTCCTAGTTCTCAAAACTAGGAGATCTTTTTCTAGGCCATCAATCCATCTAAGATTTGGCCTACCCTTTCTTCGTGTGCCAATTGGTTGAGCATTGAAGATTTTTAGTGGTGCGGTCTTCGCTCGTTCTGATAACGTGACCGACCCTTTAATTCGTTGTATTTTGATGAAGTTAACAATGTCAGATTCTTTATATCAGGGGTGGGCAGACTTTTACTCGGAACGGTCTACTTTTATTTTTTTCAAGATGTTGTGGTCCCCCTTGTGACGTAGGTGTGATGAGCAAAAATAAAACTCAACAATATTTGTATTTTAACAATAATAAATACAGAAGATGTGTACTTACCTACATAACTACAGTAGAAAAACTTACTCTTTAAAACTACTAAACTAAAACGCAAAATACAAACATAATAATTATACCCATAAATTTAATAATATCAAGTGATGCATTTTCAAACAATTCACAATACATCAAAAAATAAATAATTTTCACTTAAAATTAGTTCTCGTAGCTATAGTCTCATAGAAGACTTAGACTTCATATTATCCGCCCTAATCTTGAATACTTCGGTATATAATTACCAACTACTAATCTTATACTAGATTCTAAGCGGTAGTCTGTGAAACGGGAATGTCTTAATTTATGTTATGTTGTCTTAATTATATTCTTGGTTTATAAAATGTAGATTCGCACGTATAGGTAGAGCGAAAGAACGATGTTATATAAACTGCAGCTTTTTTTAAAATTGGGATGCTTTACTTCATCTATAAGATTTCAAAAGTTATTCTTTACAAATTACGTCCTTTTGAAGGAGAGAAAAAAGCTTCATTTTCCTCTTGAGAGATAAAGAGAACATGTAATATATTTTTAGTTATATTTTTCACATCAATATTGCGAAATGGGTAACCTATGAATGCAACTTTTGATTCTAGTGTAGTAAATTCTTGAAAACGTCTCTCAAATTTGGGTTGCAGTTTTATTCACGGTGTCTCTTTTATTCACGGGTATTTCCATTATCTGGATAACCACCTGTGTTTCTTTTAGTATGCGTGTCTGAATTTTTATATGAAGGCGGTCACCCCAAAATATCTTGGCGGTTCACCGGTCGATAGCGATCGACTTAATGCCCACCCCGGCTTTATATGATTGATAGAGCTCTAAATTTGATCTTCTTCGCCATGTTCCATTTTCCTGAATTCCTCCAAAAATGAATCTTAAAATCTTCGTTTCGTAGATACTTATCATGTTCTCATCTGTTCGAGACATGGACCAAGTTTCACGTGCATAAATTAATACTGATCTTAAAAGACTTTTATACAACAGAATCTTTGTTTTTCTTTTGATTAAATTTGATTTATATATTTTTGTATTCCATTAAGACATCTGTTAGCCACATTAATTTTCTTTTGGATTTCAGTAGTACAATCGTTTCTATTGTTAATTTCCAAACCTAAATAAGTGAAGCTGTCAACAACGTCAACACCATACTCTTCAATTTTAAAATGGGAAGCGTTAAAACATGATTCAGTGCAAGGCATGCACTTGGTCTTATTCTCATTGATTTTCAGTCTCATCCTAAGGGCCTCTTTCTCTAAAGCCTGTCTTAGTGCGGTGGGTATTTGAGTGGTGATATCAATGTCATCCATAAAAGCCAACAACTGTACCGATTTAGTAAAGATTTAGTCCTCTGGTATTGATATTGGAATATCTTACCACTCTCCACAACTAGTTTTTCAAACACCGAAGTTGGAATAAGACAGAAAGGTTAAAAGTAAATATTTAGTCCTGAGTGTCATGTAAAATTTCAATAGATGTATTAATAAACATATTCAAATCAAATCTGATTCCACAAAAATTTAATTCCAGAGAATGGTATAAAAACCGTATATAATACAATGTAACCAGTGGTAATATATTATAGTTTATTAATGTTACAACTTCCAGATGGCGCCACCAAACAGAAAGCGTGTACTATTTCCCTCCGGTTGAAGATTAAAAACCACAAGAGAGTGAATTATTAGGCTGCTTGTGAGATCTGTTATGTACCATCGTACGGAAATCTCTCCCAATGTTGTTTTTTATATATATTTTCATAAAACATGGAACTGTGTATATACCAACGAGGGGTGTCATAGCAACTGTGATGAATCAGAAATCATTCAATAAGCACAAATGATCCATCCATGGAATAATAATCTTTATTTTCTATGCATAGGCGTTCTTCTAACTACTAAGCTATATACAGTTCTATGGACTATGTATTTATGTAAATAAAAAATTGTGTTGGAAAGGATTCCCGTGCGATTTTGCACACCAGATATTGCTTTTTCCGGACTAGGTTTGGATATTTGTTTTCAAACTTTTTAAGTGTACCTTCTTTTATTGTAATCTTTTAAGCTATCCACGGTAGTTTAGTGGTCACGAACTTGTAGCGGCGTGTTATGAGTTCCCGCCTTAGTGCTTTTGAAGACCCACCGTGTAGAGGACCTGATGCATGTTGAATCTGTCGTGGTTCAAAATCCTTTCTTTGGCGGATGTGTGATAATTTGGAGAGGAGATGCCAACTCAAGTGTCGTCCTGTTACTGGACCTTGGTTAAAAATTACCAGTTCCGTCACCAATAGCCCTCGTGCTGTAGTTTAGTGCTGCTTTAATAAACACTCCTTCACTGTAATCATTTTGGTCAGAAATGGCCATTAAGTCAATTACGGTCGACCTTTGGACCGCGAAGACATTTTGGCCTGACTGCCTTTCTAAGAACTAAGTCCCGCATACTAAAAAAAAACCGTATGTGTAGAGCACTAACGGAAACTAGACTGGATAATCGGCTTTTGTCAAACGATGCGATTGTATTTACTTGAGAAAATGATTCGATAAATGTGTAGACGACACATGCACCTTCACTGAAAGAATACGGGGATGCTTGATACGTTCACTGCCGCTGTAGAAGGTGGGCTGCGGTTGCCCAGTGGTCAAGGTATCGGATCATGGCAGGCATGTCATGAGTTCGAGCCCAGTATCACTTAAGACCCACCCTGTAGGGGAGTGATGCACGTTAAATCTGTCGAGAGCTCAAACGTCCTCCCATTGGTGTGATGAGGTAGTTAGAAGAGGGGGCTGCCAGTTCAGGTGTCGTCCTCGTCATTTGACCATGGTTCAAAATTACGAGGTCCGTCGCCAAAAGTAGCTGAACAGTGCGACGTTAATATTCACTCACTCAGCCGCTGTAGGAGAAAAACGCTATCCTTGCGATGGCAGCCACACAACCGAATTTTTCTCCACACACCAACTGATAGGGAGAATAAATTAGGATGATTAGCTTTTCCTGCAATAGCATGAGATTGGCTGTTGAGACATCATCCCATACCCCGCTCTTCCAAAAGCTTGGGTTCTTGATTTGATTTCATGTCCCGCGATGGCGTGGGAATCGGCAGCGGCCTTATGTAAATACATGCGTCGGTTTCAGATTCATCTGTTCGTGTATGTTCTCTGTATGTATACATCCACACTCCCTCATGGTTGTTCAAGCATTCAATTTTGTGCTACTTGTGTTTTTGTTGAAAAAAATAGTAAGCTGTCATATTTTAAAATTGGAGAACAATGTCGAAAACAAGAAAAGGAAATGTACAATTTTAATACAGAATGACCCCACCTATGCCACTAGGTGGACCTCAATACCTTAAAAATATCAGAAGTATCCCGCACGCTAGAAAAAGTCCGCCACTCCGATCAAGGGTTTATCTCTGGTTAAATGGTTTTCATGCACAGCTACATAAAAAGTCTTGCACTTAATCGCATACCTAGGAAAAAGGTGGAGAAAATGTTTTAACTGTTAAATCTTGGTTTATTATTTTGTTCATTCTTGCAACAAATGCTTATACAATTCATTTATAGGTCGGTGGTCTTTCTCTCTCTCTCTTTCATTAATATTATATAACTTCACTAAAACCCTTAAAATAATATGTGTTATTTTTAGGTATTTATATTACGAACATGCTTGTCAACTGTTTTTCCTAACCAATTAATAATGTTGCTCATTTGGCTCTTTCAAATTTTGCTATAATGTTTCATAACGCTTTTAATAACCAAATAAGAATGTTTTTCGGTAAAATGGGCAAAAACATATCATGAGTGTGATCCTTGTGCTACTAAAGCCCCGCTGTGTAGAGGAGACGATACATGTGTTCAGCCTGTTAAGGCTCAATGTCCTCTCACTAGTGTAGTGTGGCGTGGAGGAGAAGGGGTGCCAACTCAGGAGTCGTGCTCATCACTTGACCATGGTTCAAAATTACAAAATCCGTCGTCTATAGCCCTCGTTTAGCACTATTGTGCGGCTTTAATATAACTCTAGCTTTATGTAGCTATTTACTTCTTTATGTCCTGATTTATATCTCAATGTTCTGAAATTCAAAACAATATATTTTTAATAATAAAATCATTATTTATCTTTAAATCAGAAGTTTATTCTACAAGATTGAAGTTAAAGCCACCTGTTCAAATTTAGAAGCTTTTTTTTTAAATATCTGGGCTAGAAACATGAATGGACAAATATTTTGCAATTATTTTTAGTATTTCTGAATAATATATATTGATATTATGACCTATCATAATTTTATAATTTGATTCTTGATTTTGAAAGCAATATTGGATTTGAATTTGGATTAAACACTGTATTTTATTTTAATGAATATACATTATTAAGGCGCAAAGAATACATATAATTTATTGTTTTATAGCTTGATTATAAACTGGTTTTGTATTTCAAGATGGATTATAGTCGTAAGCAATGATATGATTTCAAACCATTTGAAAAACATATACAAATTAAGGAATTTTTCCTTTGATTTATGTCATTCATTACTTACACTAGGCAACAAAAAATAACTTTTTGTCTGTTTCCTAGTTTTAAATAGCCTATTCTTACTAATTTTGGGTTAAAAAAATGAATACACAAATGAAACTTATTTATAAGCTCTTGTTTTTAAGATATACAACAGCCCCTCCATCAATTTATGGGTAAATTTGAAGAACAAAACATTACTAACTAATAGATACAATACAATAAGTCATGTTTGAAGAAACTGTGTTAATATCAGAAATCAGCAGTAATTTTTAGTTTATTTCCTGTGAACATTTCTTTTTGGATTGCCTTTCGTATGTCGAAGCCCGAGTATCCCTTGTAACTGCCCAACAGTAGTCTGCAAACATTGAATCATCCCAACGACCCTGATATCTACGTTCCATTGCACGATATCTTGATGAAACCTTTCACCGTGTTCATCGCTTACAGCTCACAGTTCTTAGCGAAAAAAATCAAGATGGCAATGTTAAAAGTGGATTTTTAGAGACATATTGCACCCCAGGTCATAGAAATTTTAAAGTTCTTTCACCAACTGTTGATAGTTCTAATCTCTCTTTGATGTCTAGAAATCCTCGTACCACACTTTTAAAGGCTTCCCAGACTGCTTTCTTTCCCTTCCAGAATTGGATCAAAAATGGAGTCCTTCATGATTTTTCGTACTGGAGGGCTCACAAAGATTCCCTCCTTCATCTTTGCATCCCTCTATCTTGGGAATTTCGATGTAAGGTATTGGAAAGCCTCTCCCTCCTTGTTCATGGATTTCACAAAGTTCTTCATTAATCCCATCTTAATGTGCAGGGGTGGAAGCACAGAATGTTATTTTGGTTAACTAGAGGATTATTTAGGATTTTTCTCCCACCGGATTTCAAATTTCTGGACGGCCATTTGTCTTGTATGTAGTGCGATTTTCGATCTTTACTGTCTCACCAACACAGAAAACAGCAGTACTTGGTATAGCCTAATTGCATTCCCATGAGTAAAGCAATGACTTTCAAATCACCACAGATCTGTCATTTATGATTCTATCTCTACGTTCCAATCGTTCGAGCGAGAGTGATTGCATCAGGCCTGAAAGTTTAATGCCCTAAAATATAAAGCTACAGAAAAAACCGTGGTTCAGCGCATTCTTTTTGGAATGCTAGAAGGCTTTTCTTGTTTCTGGGGTGTACAGAACACCCCGCGCGAGTGATCGCGGTTTAAGAATAAATAAAGTCTTTCAATAAATTATCTTAAATGAAACTGTTCTGTTACAGAGTTAAAAAAATTGTTTTTTTTCTTCTTAAACTTTTCATTCTTAGGAATATAGAAAAATATTGTTCGATTGCCAGTTTCAATCAATAATTGCATTCATTTAGTGTACATCATTTGTTGACATATAACTTTATTATATGAATATACAACATGTACACAAAAATTGAATTTTATTTTATATGAAAAATTAGTTACAATTTTTAAGCACATTTTTTTATATTCAACTGAAAAACTATTAATGATATTCTTTCCATGTGTTACATATGAAAGCTTTTTTAAAAGAGATTTGTTCAAAAAGTTATTAGTCAACTTCAACTATGATATGTAAATAAATACTATGTAATAAACATATGTTTAAAAATAAAGAATTGTTATAGTATTCTAGTTTTCATGCAATAACTAAATTACAAAAATTTCTTAATCATAAAAGAATTCTTCCGAAGATATGATTATTTAGTAATATTTAAAATATAAAAAGTTATTAATAATAAAGTTGTTTTAATAATAAGTTGTTTTTTAAAATATACTCTTGTATTGAACAACCAAAAATTAAATTGAAAATTTATCGCTGTAAACAATATTAACAAAATAGATTTTTATACATGTAGGGGGAAAAAGAAACCTTATCTTTCAATGCTATCTTAATGTTAATTGATCGAAAGAAACGGAAAACTGATACAGCAATGTCTGGAGAGTGGGATGGGTGGAATATGACATTCTGTGTGTGAGATTTTTGACGGCACACCTACATGTACTCGAGCATTATCGGGCTGAAAAGTCTCTTTGTCGCATCTCTCCTTATATTTCGGCTTCAAATAATTGATTGAAAAAAGTGGAAAACTGAAAAAGCAATGTCCGGATAGTGTTTTGGGTGGGATACGACATTCTTTTTTAGTGTTTCCATTTACTATTTGATGGCACAGCTACAAGTATTCGAGCATAATCGCGCTGAAAAGTCGCTTGGTTGCGTCTCTTCTTATATTTCGGCCTCGAATAATTGATTGAAAAAAGTGGAAAAGTGAAAGAGCAATGTCTGGAGAGAGGATTGGGTGGGATACGACAATCTGTTTCAGTGTTTCCAACTACTATTAGATAGCAAAACTACAAGTATTTGAGCATTATCTTGCTGAAAAGTCGCTTGGTCGCATCTCTACTTATATTTCGGCCTCAAATAATTGACTGAAAGAAATGGAAAACTGAAAGAGCAACGTCTGAAGGGTGTGGTGGGTAGGATACGACATTTTGTTTCAGTGTTTCCAACTACTTTTGATGGCAAAACTACATGTAATCCAGCAGTATCGCAATGGCAAAATCACATTGTCGCGTCTCTCCTTATATTCCGTCGTCAAATAACTGATTGAAAGAAGTGAAAAACTGAAAGAGCAATGTCTGGAGAATTGGCGAGTGGAATATAACAGTGTTTCCAACTACTTTTTGACGGCACAGCCATTGGCGTAATTTAGAATATTAGATCCCCCACCTGCAAAGTCAGGTATATTGCCTTTAATATTTTATACATTAGTTAAATACGTACTTGTCGTCAATCAAGCTTTTAGCCCCCTAGAATCGTGGGGCCCCACGTAATGCGGGGGTGTATGTTACGCCATTGGGCACAACACATGCACTCGAACATTATCAAGTTAAAAAGTCACTTTGTCGTGTCTTTCCTTATATTCCACCCTCGAATAATTGGCTAAAATAGCAATGTCTGTAGAGTATGTTGTGTGAAATAACATATTTTTTTTTCAGTGTGTCCATTTACTATTTGATAGCTCAGCTGCAAGTATTCGAGCATTATCACGCTCTCCTTATATGGTCGCTTTGTCGCGTCTGCCCTTATATTCTAGCCTCAAATAATTAATTGAAAGAAGTGAAAAACTGAAAGAGCAATATCTGGAGAGTGTAGTGGGTGGGATAGAAATTCTTTTTCAGTGCTTCCTACTAATTTTGATTACACAGCAACAAGTAGTCGAGCATTATCGAGCTGAAAAAAATGACTTTGTCGTGTTTTGGACATCAAAAGTCAGCACCAGGAAGAAAGTAAGTAATATAAAACTGTACTTGTTGTACATATATAGCATAATTAAAGGAAATCATTATTTGATTTTTAGGTAAACGGCTTAGGGGGTTATGAGGTTCGAAATTAAAGCTATAACTGCACATTTCGCTTAAACATAGTATCAAACTGGGTTTGGGGGATCTCTACATTCAAGTTATTCTGTGCTTCTTCAAGTCTATTGAAGTGGATTTATTGGGGATGCGAAACATAACGTTTTTGAGCATTCTGATACCAAAGATTGTGTCAATTGAAAACTTCTTCTGAAACTTCCAAATCAACTGGGCTAAAAATATTACAAACCCTACCATCATAAAGGTAATATTCTGCGTTATAAAAGCAGCAAATATTGCTGATACAATTCAATAACTACTTTTCTATATTTCAATTTGTTTCTTTCGCCCTTTACCATACTTTATGTCAGGAGCTCTCTGTTCTATATTCCTTTTTTCAATTCCTACTATTAGCTCGCACTGTCTATATATTTATTTATTTATATATTTGTATATTTATTTATTTATCTTGGTGGAATTTTCAATCGTTAATAAAATGCATTTTAAAGCGCTCAATTAAGCCGAAATTTTATGTACAGGATTATTTTGGATGACAATACAATATAATATAATAATAATTAATAAAAATTAATTGATTAAAACTAATTATTTAAAGAATTACAAATACAACCACGTTGGCATCATTTTTGGTGACTTAGCGACCCTTTTGGCGACTTGTGTCAAAACTTGAAAAGGTTTTTTTCTCACGTGTTAAAGTATTCAGTTCAATTGAAATTTATATAAACGATTGTTTTGGATGACAATACGATACTTTAATGGTAATTAATAAAAATTAATTACCACTTAATGTTGTGATTCCGTCCTATGTATATACATATTTATATTAATTGTAACTATTTAATAAAAAGTAGCTAAAATAAAAAATTTTCTTTGTTAATCTGAGTAGGAATTGACTTAAAACATTTTTTTTATATTACTTGTTAAAAATTTTAATATGTTTAACCTTATTTTGTGTATATGCATTAATATTTATTTTCAGCTCGATATATATAAAAGGTGTGCCAGGATTAATGGGACAAACTTCAAGGGGCGGTAGGGGACATCACAAGAATTCAGATTTGTATAACAACCCATACTCGTTTTCTAGAAGGTCTATTCGAAAATAGACAACGATGACGCTTGTAATTTTATGGATGTATGAGGCACACACACACACACATTTCTTGCTAATGGACGAGTTAATTTTCATAAGGGTCTATTTGGCCTAGTAGCAACCCTCGTGGGTTTTCTGAAAGTCCTTGGCGGATTGAAAAAACCATTCACTGTGTCGTTCGTGCTTAATTCGTTATTCTTTGAAGAGCATAATGCTATGGGCCTAAGAATTTGCAAAACAACAGGAAAACTACATACAGTAAAACCTGGTGTATAGCACGCAGCTATATTTTCAAGCTGCATTTTTTTTATTTTAGGTATATTCGCCGTATAACGCGCACCCAATTTTTTTTTTTTTACGAAGAAACCTGAAATGTACGCGTGCAATGCTCTCAAGTTTTGAAGTCATTTATTCGAGGTACATTATCTCAAGCTTTAGAAAAAAAAGGTTTATTTCTAGAACTACAGCCCTTTAAGTTCATAAAGAAAATCATTTCTTTTAAATAAATATTGTTTTGTTGTACGTAGAAGTCTATTTTATTGTTATTATTATTCTTATCCCTTTTTTATTTTTAAAGGTATCATTTTTATATTCGGCGTACTCGTAAATTTCTATCTTAGTTTTTATGTTAAAAGTGCGCGCTATAAGACAGATTTTACTGTAACTATACTTTTAACAGGATTAAACTGAGTCTTAGAAATTAGCCAACCACCACTCTCCTTTTGTTTATCGTACTGAGTGAAATCCAAATATTTATTAACAGCTTTTAATTTAACATCAAATTTCTTTTATAGGGTTTATATATACTTATTTTCCCATTACAATATTTTTATAATTATATATGATATATAATTATACTTATAAGACGTATTTTTACAGTTATAATGTTTTATACGGAATAAAAGATTATACTAATACGGTAGTGTATAAAGAGATGTTTTTTTTTCATAAAAAAAACTTCATTTAAAATCTTAAACGTCTACAGATTATTACCATTCATTTTTATAAAATTGTGCAAAAATAATTATTTTTAAATTTATTGCACTATTTTTTTTAAAACGCGCATTCGGCTTAAGACAATTTAATGAAAATTTTATCATCTGTTTCATTTCAGTTTATGCATTCCAGTATTTATTTATTCCAGTATTCACAAATATTTTCTGTGGTTTAATCAACGGTTTTTTTATAGCTTTTTCTCTATTTGTATCTTAAATTATATTTTTATCATCTGAATTTTAAAAAAGCGTAAATTTAATATAAATCAGCTTAGTCTTAAATACTTATTGATTAACTAATGATACACTAATCAGAATTTTATTGTTGTTATTATTTTCACAAAATATTGGTACATTTCTAGCATGTTGTGCAGAGATGCAGAAATAACTACGTAGCAAATTATTAACAGCTTGAGCAACTTGTGTTATGAATCTATAAACTGATTATTTATTGATGGTTAATTACCTATATAATTAATTAATATTATTGCTTATTACTAATAAATATTACTAACAAACCTGTGTGTTTTTGATACTAATTCTAACAAACTTGCAAATAATATGACTAACAAATATAAAATGCTCACATATTATATATACCATCAACCGATTCGTCAAATAATAAGAGGCTATGCAGCCAATAGTGGAAAACTATTCACACACTTGTGCAAGCACAATTATATTTTCGCACAAGAAATGGCAGCATTTGATGAAGTCTCTTGATTTGGCAATGTTCTTTGATTTGACGAAATTAGTCAACGGTATATATAATACGTAAGTACCAAATATAATATAACAGATTAATTTTATTATTAAAAACTATTATAAGCTGATATAAATGCTATTACTAACAAATATTACTAACAAACTAGTATTGTTGCTTATTAATAATGCTTCTAATAAGTTATTATTAATATAATTTTTTTGTTATTGTTTGATTATATTGTGCTTTTATTTATTAATATTGCTAAGAGATAACAGCTTCTATTAATTGGTATTTATAGCTAATTTCACTTCTAATTATTAATCATTTCTCTTCATTGAAACTTAATGGGCTAAATTCATGTGACGTCATAGTCACGAGATAACTACTATCACGTGTCTTCAGTCAATCATAAATACAAGTGACGTCATTGTCATACAAATGCAATCGTGATTTTCCTGCTAATCGGTTCATGCGCTTCGTTGTAGATAAATTTTGCTGAAACTTTCTTTCAAAATGTATACATTTGTCAACAATAATAACTCACATAACTTAACTAAATGCACTTGGTTTAAAAATTCTCGTACAGTACAAAACTTTTTTTTTCAATTTTGAAAACATTTTTGAAGAATCTTAATACTTGAAGAACTTTACCCAATTATCAATTATGATTATTTTAAAACTAAATTTTTTTTACGAGTAGAACAACAAGTAGAGTTTTAAATTCAATGGAGAACCCGTGATTAGATTTATCATGTGACAGTATTGAATTTAGTCCATTAAACCTTCTAAGGCATCGGTTCTTAAACTTTCGATCACCGCGGACCCCTTTAAGTATCAGACTGACATCGTGGACCCCCAAGATTCTGAACACTCCTTCCTGACTTAATAGCCTTGACCGAAATACATGCTCTCGTAGAGTTCTTTCATTAAGGGCAACTTAGTGGTCTAGTCTAGATCTAGTGTGATCTAGTCACATCTTTCAATTTTTCCACGAGGCTTTTCAGAGTTTGTAAAGGAGGAAAATCTTAACGTTATATGAGAGACTCCGCGGACCCCCAGGGGTCCACGGACTACCGTTTAAGAACCTCTGTTCTAAGGGATTTGTCGTTTTAAATACTGATTTATAATTGTATATTAGAAATAGAGAGAGAGACAATTTTAAATTATAATCTGTTTTCTTTTTAAACTAGAAAAAGTAGAATTTAGCAGTAATTTAAAAAAAAACGCGATATCATTTTAAAATATTTAACGATAAATTTTTTAAAGTGATTCTTAAAATGGATGACATGCTAGTTATTGTTTTAAGTAATAAATATTAAAGTACTTGAAAATATATTTTATGCAGCTAATGATGAATTGAGAATTACTAATTCTCTATTTCTGAAGCAAATAAAATATAACATATTATTTTTACAAGGTAATTGGTTTTAATCAAAATGTCATGTTTTGAATCACAAGAAATTTTGTTATTAATATTGCTTATTTTTACACATAAAAAAGTATTCTTCCTTCAGATATAATTACTTTTAGCAGTGAAATATTACTAACATTTGAATTTCTCTTTATTTTCTCATGTAATACATGTAAGATCTTATTTATAGATTCATATTAGAATAAAAGGTACTTCTGTATAATCGCAACAATCACCAACATGCGAGTGAGTGATTGAATATTAACGTCGCACTGTTTAGCTACACGAGGGCTTTTGGTGATGGACCACGCAATTTTGAACCATGGTCAAGTGACGTGCCAACATTCAAAGTTGTAAGGCACGGGGTGCTCCACTTCTACATTACCCTCGCGACCTAGATCTGTTGGAAGGAACGAAGAAGCAGCCATATCGTTTATCTTAATATCACTCTTTATTAAGATCTTAACTTAAACAATATACAATAATAGTACTAATATTCAATTCAAGTGAATCTGAAGTGAAAGGACACACTATTCGTATTACCAAATAATCACGTAACCGACCACTATATCTAACTCTACCGACTATTTCTAGTCTCAGTAACTACACAGTTCTTAATAATTCAATTTAACAGTCTTACCGCTATATCTTGGGTAAACAGCAACGCGCTTGATTCCAACTGACGTGGCTTTTATTCTTGAGGATTGGTGTCCACCTTTGATCACACACAAGTACGGATAAATTAAATCTTGAACTTGGGGTTTCCTTTCACTTTAACTTGGGAGTTTGTACACATAGACCTCATATATTCACTTCTCATAGCCACCCCGCGTACGCTTAACTTCTACTATTTATAAGATTTCTAATTTGAATATCCCCGTTTCTCTTCTCGAGTTGGTTGGAAAGAATTGCCATTCTGGCCTCAAAGAAACCCAATAGGATATTAGTTGAAATCGCGATGAGCCCGTCATAAAGTAACTCGCTAAGTTGGCATGTGTCGTAAATTGACGTAAAAGAAATTGGTATTTACGTACTATTGCAACCTATTGGCGACATTATATGAAACGAAACACCTGGTTGCCAATTCGGCGCGTACGACACATAAGAAGTCGGGGTTACCAACTTGGCGAGTTATTAATAAATTTGGCGATTGTTGCGATAGTACGTAAGCACTAAAAAAAGTTTACATCCAATATTAATTTTGCTAAGCAAATAGCCAATGGCTTACGAATATTTCTCTACGTACACAGAAAAATGTTGGTAATGTAATAATGTAATTATTTCGTCTTTAACTGCTTGAATTTCTCCATAGCACAGGGAAAATTTTCGTAAAATTCCCTTTTATAGGGATAATCAAGAATCTGCAGCAAGAGTTGCCACACCAAATGATGAAATATGGGTAAGTCATTTATAATTGTCTGCTATTAACCTGTACCAATATTATTAATCAAAATCATATTTGTTATTTCATTGCTAGCGGCAAATATATAGTGTGATTCTAGAATTAATAAGAAATTATCAATCAATAAATAAAATCTTGAAAATGTTTTGTACAGGTGTTCCATCCAATTATATTGCCAATTTAGAAAGAATTTGTTCAATATAACAACATGTTTTAGAAGTAATTATTTAAAAAAAAAATATTGATTCCCTTCCGTTTACTTTTCTTTGCTCCATAATTAATAAGGATTCAGAATTATATATTCTTACCTTTTTTTAAAATTTTTATTTAAAGTTAGAATAGGTACTTCCCAGAAAAATAAACTCAGAATAGGCTGCTTTCTAAAATAAGCTATTTGATCACAATGATGCAGTGATATTTCTCGTGCCTGTTAAATGGTGAGTAGAATTCAATGATAGTTGCAATTTGAATCCTGCAAAACCATTCTACAGGCGCGAAGAGCTTCAGCAACATTTTAGCCGTGATCAAAGCTGAAAAGTCTTTAGATTCATCCCCTGTACTTATCTAAAAAGTATAGTGAATTCTAATCAATAATTTCAAACTTCAGAAATAAGGAATTTTATTTCGTTCTGTTGGAATGTAATGCTTCCAACTGCTCATTTATGCTTAAAACAAAATCTAAGTTCACAATTTTCACAAGTTCGAAGTAATATAATCATTACTAATTTTTATCGAAAACATTTTCTATATTGCTCCTCTATATCTTACTAAGAAATTTCTCAAACCTTAGGCAAGAGGAATGACTAAGATTAAAAGCAGATTTGTTTTAGGAAGATGTTATAAAAAAACCTTCAAAAATAGAGGCCACATTCTACCCTGTACTTTTTTAATAGTTAACCCATTACAACTCTTTGGATACTTTTGTATTTCTTCTGAATTTAATGAAAAGTAACAAATATTCTTAACAAATCGGAACAATAATTAGATAACTTCTTTTACTTCAAACAGAGAACATAGACACAGTTAAAAGTAAATAATATTTCAAAGCAAAGTGTTGAGGGAAAATTAGAACTGGTTTATTCTTTCTTCTCACAACAATTGAGCAAGAATTCCCTTTGTTGCCGATAAATGTTGTTGGAACATTTAAATGCGTGGTATGAAAACTTGGATCTTTTTAAAACATCTCGTTGAATTAGGACAAACATTCCCTCATATCTATTAAGAGTATTCGGCAAAAATAATTTTTTGATGCAATTTTTGATCCTCTAAAGAAATAGGAAGTAAACTTAAATAAATTATTTTAATAAACTTTGGATAATTTTAATAAAAATCTTTGGTATTAGTCGATGGGAATAGAATATTAAAATTTCTTTTCACACCTTTCCAGAATAATCTTGTAAAATTTATTATTATATTAGCATCAGTGGTTAAAAATTCCTCTCACATGAAGATGAATGCGTACAGAAAGATAATTTGCAGTGTCTATGCCTCACACCTGGCGAGTATTGCCCCAAGGACTGGATGAATGGAATATTTTCAGTTCTTTCGACAATCTCACTTGGTGGGAAGGTTTAAATCTTCGTTGAAGTCAAGGGATTAATTTAAAAAGTCGAAAAATAACAACAACAACAAAATATTTACGATTTCAATAGTTTATCAAAAAGGCTGCAACATCAGTTGTCATTGGATTTATTGAAACTGTGTAATACTGTAGTCTTTTGAATATTTCATGATGTATCACGGTGTATGACGACAAAAAACATTTTGAAATTTCACTTTGTCTTTTTTCATGTATTTCGGAAGGGTTGCGGAACTTCATGAGAATCTAATCCGTTTTCCAGCTAGTAATATCTACGCGAACGTTTCAATGAATCTCTTAGCAGGAATTTTAACCCCTTCCTGAGCTCGGGCAAGTAAAACATACCATCCTGGCTCATCTTGAGTGTACTTAGGGCCCTGTGAAAATTAACACTGTGCAATCGGTCTTCCCTGAATTAGCCATATGTGCCTTTTATGGTTTCGAATAATTGAAAAGTTTTGAACTCAGCGGAATCTTCTATAAATAGAAGACGCCCTTCTGTTGAGCAGCCATCTTCAAGCTTGTCTGAAGAACATTTTGTTGACTTAATTGCCCCAACAAAGAAGAAAACTAATCTAATACGACAATGTATGATTTTCTGCTCAAAGAGACACAATAAAGGGAAGATGGTAAGAAGAGAAACAAGATTCTACTGTCCAGATTGCGATGTTGGGTTATGTGCAGTACAGTGTTTTCAAAATGATCATACATGATCAAATTTTGATTAATAATCTCATCATCATTCATGTAAATGCAAATAAAATTTGTAATTCAAGATAACAACTAGATATTCTAAGCTTTATATTTATAGTTTTAGTGTGAATTGACTCCAAAGTCTAGAGATTTCTGCCATACAGAAAGCCAATTTTACAGGTAAATTACTCATTTATTTAAATAGATTTTTTTACGTTAATTTTTAGGAAACTTTGTATGTGAATAGTGCTATTAGGTTTAAATATATATATATATATATATATATATATATATATGTGTTGTGTGTGTGTGAAAATAAACATTAAAAAAATAGACATTTTTTTATCCATAATCCAGAAATAAAATGAACCTGGAAGGGATGTTAATCTAAATATTGGCATGAATTTCTAATTTTATTTTGAATTAATTTTAGTTGAAACAGTTTATACAGAGTTAAAGCTATTCGTTGAACTAGAATTATGAATGATTTTGTTTAACTTTCATTGCAATCCAAACATCTAGTAGATATCTGAATACAGAATGTCTAAAAAACAACTCTCATATTGTATAAGATATAAATTCGTTTATCCAGGGTACTTAATCCTTCAACATTTTTATCTGAATTGTCTTACCAAATGCAAAAGATATATTTGAAATGTTCTTCGTTAAAGCGACAAATTTCTATTTCAAGCCTGTGCCAAGCAAAGGTCTGGATTACAGATGCAACGTTCAAATCTTTGCATGGCATTGGTTAGAAATAGAAAACTTTCGACGCCAATTGAAGAATTAAAATTTGCTTCAAACCGACCATTAGAGAAGGAATAACTAAGTTCAGCTAAAATATTATTCTACCATTTTTAATCTTAATTCTCAGAATTACTTGTATGATAAGTCAACCTCTTCATATATTGGTGAGAAAACGCTGCTTGTGTAAGAAGCAATGATGTCTTAGGTCTTTTAAAGTGTCTGTTCTATCTCTGTTTCAGATCAAAAATCTTAGTTTACAGAATAAATACGGATTTCTGTATCTCAAAAAAGTATTCGGAACCAATCTAATATCAGTCAGGGACGGATTTTTCTACCAAAGAGAAGGGTTAAATCATGCCAAATGTGGGGAGCATACCTATATCAAACTAACTCCTCTATTCTTGCATCCTTCCATTGTATTGATGGGTCTTGCTGTTCTTTTATTATTAGTTTTTGTGTATGACAAATGGTTTTCAATTCTGAAAAAAAGAAAAGATAACACCAGGAAAAATTAACAAAGTAGTAATCAAGAAAAAAGTAAAGTACCCCAAAAAATTTTTTAAAGGAAATAAATTTGAAACAAGTAATACAAAAAAAAAATTTTAAGTCAATTCCTACTTAGATCAACAAAAAAACATTTTATTTTAGCTACTTTTTATTAAATAGTTACAATTAATATAAATATGTAGCATATACATATGACAGAATCACAACATTAAGTGGTCATTCATTTTTATTAATTATCATTAAAGTATCGTATTGTCATCCAAAACAATGGTGTCTATAAAATTTCAGTTCAAATGAATGTCGCCAAAAATGATGCCAACGTGACTGTATTTGTAATTCTTTAAATAATTAGTTTTAATCAATTAATTTTTATTAATTATAATTAAATTATTGTATTGTCATCCAAAATAATCATGTGTATAAAATTTCAGCTCAATTGGGAACTTTAAAATGTATGTTAGTAACGATTGAAAATTCCACCAAGATGAATAAACAAATAAATATATAGAGAGTGTGAGCTAATAGTAGGAATTGAAAAAAAAACACTGAAGTAAGAAGATTTATTTTAACAATATTACTGAATTATAATTTTATTGATATTCGAGGAGAACATATCATAAACATAACATATATTAACATACATTATCTTGAACTAAATTCTATACGGAATGTTAATGATTGCGTGTATCAGAAATTATTTGATTATTTATTATATTTTATATTATATATATATATAGATTATTATTTGATAATATTTTATAAAAAAACAAGGAATGTGTGCTCGCTTCTTGGCTTCTATATATATACTCTTGTAGATATCTTAGCATATACTCATAGATTTCTTAAAAATCTCTTTTGGGAAAAAATTGTGGAATCGTAACCCAAATATATTTTTTCTGAAAATTGCAAACCATAATTCATGTACATTTTGTGTTATTATTTCCGCTTTGAAATCCTAATTTTCTTAGCCGTTGGCAACTTAACTTTTGACGAATTTATGTCACGTGATTGGGAGCAGCAAGTTGAAATGCGTAAAGCAACTTTGGTATACATTTGGAGGAACTAAAAAACAATATGGCTTTTTACTGATTTAATATGTTCAAACATATTTGGCATCATAACTTAACAATGATTCAAAATTATGTGGTTTGTAGCCAATGGTGTTTCTGTAGAGACGTTGATAAATAGTCAATTCTAAAGTTTGACAATGTTGAAATTCAAAACATCTGGAACACTTAGCAAGAAAAAACCAAACAGCAGAAGAATAACATAGGGATGTAGCTCTTGTCATCAGAAATCTATAGTATAGAGTTGTTGTAGAGTCTGTACTGTTGTGCCCTTCGTAACACACACAAAAGTGACATCTAGCGACCAACCGAGAGGGTTACGCTAAGTACAGGACATGTTATTTGAACCGAAAAGGAACAATTGAATTCGTTCAGGTATTATGAAGTAAATTTCCTTAATGTAAATATCAATGTTTTGCAAAATAATAGGCTTTTCTTATTTTTTTCTCCTTTTAATACTGACATTTTTCTTGCTAAAATGTTAACGATTAGAATTTTTTTAAATCTGCACAAAAAGTTTTTTGTTCAATTTTTTTTTTTAGCCATTTCTTTTTTTCCTTCTAGATTCTTAGAAATATTTTTATATGCATTTGAACATTAACTAATACTAGCGTGTTGTATAAATGAAAGAACGTTTGAATTATTAAATATATGTTATAATATAGACACTTTATTTATACATTTTCTTCTGAAATGATTAGAAAGCATGGAAAAATTTTAATGAATATGTGCAAAAAATATCAGAAAATCTCCCTTTTTTTTATAACTTTAGGAAAGAAGCAACTTATTATAGAAAATGATATTTTAATGAAATTTGTATTATAATAAGAAATTATATCTATTCATCTTTTTCGCAATGATATTTGAAATAATTTCTTTTGATTTTTTGAGTATTATCAGGCAAATGGGGTGTGTGATTAGTGAAATTCAATTCGCCCGAAAATCTCCCTGAATTAAGAGGAAAATTCAACAAATCCCAAAAGGCATATTTCACAAACACCTTTATATTTGTGGTGTTTTGGAATAGGAAATCCAAAATGTAAGTTATTCTTGTGTTTACTAGTTCTATAACATAGATTGAACTTTTAATTTATTTGTACTATGAACAATGGATTTTAAATCTAAAGTTTTGAAAAATTTTGTAAATGAAACAATTATTGTATGTAAAGAAATATTTTTGAATGGCAATTAAAGCAATCTTTTATATATTTTAATTAACTAGAAACTAAAAAAAGCATTTAATGTATTGGATACTGTTATTTCAGAGAATTCATGTCTGTACTTTACCTTTGCTGTAACAAATGCTTGAAAATGTTTAACAATATACAGATTAAAATTATATGTGCTAACATTGACTCTAAAAACGAATATTTCAGCCCCCTCCTCCCTAAAAAAGCTTTTTTAGCACAATTATTTTTGTTTGCAATTTAAGTTAAAAGACTGTGAGTTAGATTAACTGGGGCTTTTCCGCTTCGCCGTCGCAAATATCGCAAAGCTGGTGTTATTGGCGACAACATGCAACATACACATAAAAAAATGCTAATAAATATTAGTTCTCATTGGTTTTTCATCCATTTTTGATGCATTACGAAAAAGGAGTTGCAGATAAGAAAATATGACGTTTTAAAAATGTGATGATAAAAGGTAACCAGTGAAAATATTTCATTTGGCGTCTGTTGTATCACTTTTGGCGACTTAAGCGCCTGCGCCGGCGAAACGGAAAAGTACCGATGAACTTATTCTGTTAAGGAATTATCTTTTTTTCTTCTAACTTCAAAGATATGTCTCTTATTAAAGAATCCGTAAATAAAATAATTGGAACATTTCAATGAATCTAAAAGGGCATTCATTTAATCATTTCCAAGAAGGAACCATTACAGGCTTTGAAAGATTTGATATCAGTGATTAATGAAATGCATCGCATAGGACGAGCAAATCATTTGCCTCTCACCAAGCGAGTATTGCCCCAAGGACTGGATGAATTAAATAGTTTCAGTTCTTTCGGCAATCTCACTTGGAGGGATGGTGCAATCATCGCGTCATTTGGCTGCCAACTATGCCAGCATAAGCTTGCGAGTTCTACTCTCAGTTAGCAACAAGGGTATCGAATTTTCGTCCTCGGTCCTTCATACCTGAAAAATGTTTTTTCAAGGATCACAAAGTTTAAAAATGGTTGTACAAAAATTATGCAAAAAAGAATGAGATGGACTACCATCAATCTCGACTACGTTCAACAACATTCAGCAGTGAGTGAGTGTTGGGGCTATTGGCGCAAGAGAGCAAGTTTTGGCTATACTGCGCCAAACATTCAGGTATATTCGAAATAGTAGTCTGTAGTCTAGACGAGAAAAGAAGAAAAGGAAATTTGAATGACGAGAAAGAGGGTCGAAAACAGAGAAGGATCACTAGGGTACCCCGGGGTCGTGACACCCGTGTTTACCAGACAGTAAAACCCTTGGGAAAAGGAAAAGATCACTATGGCGCCTCGGGATTGTGACACACGTACTCACCTAAAGAAGGTGAGCCGCCTTAGGAGGAGTATTCAGCAAGCTCCAGAGATAGTTTTGACAGATGAGTGAGTCACCATAGATCAGCGAAACTCAACCTGCGGCCCGCGGGCCACATGTGGCCTACCGAGCCTTTTTAAGAGGTCCAGCCATGGCCCGTTGCTCTGAGAAATTTACTTTTTTAAGAATATTGTAATAAATATTTGATGGAAATATTTTTGTCAAGAAATCAAATATATCAATTTTGCATTTTACTGTCGGTGTCGTACGGTACTATGTTCAAGGTTCTAAGAAAAAGTTCGCTACATAGAAAAATTCGCAATATAGATGTTCGACTGTAATTTTTTAGTTGAACCGGAACGAAAAGAATTACTATTCGAAGGCCTGGTTGTAACAGATCATACGGCTAACTAGTTTGTTCTGATATTTATTTTACAGATATCCTAGCACAGAAAAAATACGAAAAATAATAGGTATCACTTTACGTGACTACATCCAAACAGCCTAGCTGCTGATAGCTCTAGGATTAGGATGAGACGGAGGGTCTCACTCTGAGTCCGCTAGGGGGCGTTGTTGGATCCGTTGCAATGTCAATTTTGCATGTCTATTATACCTATTTTTTTAAAAATATCGAATATAAAGTGCAGATAATTTCTGACTTACCCTTAAAATTAATTTAAAAATTTTCACCTTAATTAATGCCTGTATGTTTATTACCCACAGAAAATGAAAATCAGGAAAGCAATTATACATACATAAAGTTGGAAGAAATTGTTCCGATTTTTAATGCGACAGTAATTTAAAAAAATACTTTATACCTAGAGTAGTTATTCTTCTTGTTAGACAAAAAAAAATACCTAATTTTGTTTTCGAAAATAACATTTGTTTTTAGAAATGATTATCTCATCTAGAAGCTGAAAATTTTGCAACTTTTCTCATTCTCTGTCTTGGCACGGAGAGAACTGGATGATGACGAAGTTTCCAGTTCCTTTGGTGTCATAAGAAAGAATTGAGAAATTTCGTCTAAACTACCAGAGAGTAAGTTTTATCACATTCACTTATTTATATGGAAAAGAGTTTGATGATCCCAAGTTTTTCTATTATTAATAATTTTTTCAAAATGATTTTTACATTCAGAATGTTACGTGGAATAATAATATATAACTATCTTAATGTCTAACATTATTTCTTTTAAATACATATAATAGATCAAATTCATATACACATATATTCGACTTGGTTGTTTCAATTCAAATTATAAATGTCTTACTGTTGAATTTATATAATGAATTGTGTAAAAAAAAAGAATACGAGGTGTGTGACACAAAAAAACAGAGACAGGTGCAAAAAAATCATTGTACTTGCATAATTAATTCTCCGTGACAGTATCATCTTCAAAGTAGTTCCCTTCAGCATTCACACAATATAAAAAAATCCAAAGAATTAAATGGTCTGGCCACATCATTAGAATGAACAAAGAACGTTCAACACAGAAAATCTTTTTGCCCAAGCCCACTGGTAAAATAATTAGACGTCGACCCGACCTCAGGTGGGTTGCCTGACTAAAAAGGGATTTCGCTACCCTAAGAATGACTAATTGGAAAATTATAGCAAAAAAAAAAAAAAGAAAGACCTGAGGTTGGGGGATTTTTTATTAGGCCAAGACCCACCCGGGGCTCTCTGTCACGCCCTTTAAGAAGATATGTCAGTTTACTTAATATAATTTAAGGTTTGACTCATTGTTGTATTAGTATCAATGACTAAAGAAATGCATTGTATATGATGAAAACATATATGAGAAGGCGAGAACATCATTTACCTCTCACCTAGCGAGTATTGCCCCAAGGACTGGATGAATGAAATAGTTTCAGTTCTTTTGGCAGTCTCACTAAGAGAGAAGGTATTGATCTTCATTGGAGTCTTTTGTCCGTTTTAAGGAAATAATAATGACAAAATGATCACTAAAACTTCAATGGTAAGTCAGAAAATATGCAGTAGTATCAACCTGCAATAATATGGATATTTTCATTCTTCAAAATATAGTGAAAAAAAAGCAGTTTCGACATGAAAATGTGATGTAATTCATAATAGTACATAAGGGTTTCAAAAAGTAAGGTAACAAGCCCATTCATAATAAACGTTTATCCAGGATACACTGTAACTTCTTTTTTATATACACAGTGAGTGTAAGAAGGCATAGTTACATATTATTTCTCTGCATAATCACCATATTTATCGAAGCATTTGTCCATTGATATACCAAACCATCCAAACCTGCATTGTAAAAATCAGTCTAGGTTGAGCGACCACGTCAAGACGCCTTGTAACACCTCAGCATCGGTTTTCTGAAATGCCGACATTCCATGAGTTTCTTTAAAGGAATAATCTTGAATCAAAGCTTCGACACGGTAAACATTGTCAACTGAATGTGCTTGGTCACCCTGTTCTTTTTTCATCTTCCGCGTCTGTTCTGTCTTTGTCAAATTCTATACACCAAACTCTACCGGTTTTTGTGACACAACACTTGTACCGTACACTTCTATTAATTGCCGATGACTTTCAGCAGGAGAATTTTTCTTTTAAGTGCAATAACCGTACCACTTTTCTTATTTCAATCGTGGATCATTCCGCCAAAGCCACCGTCTTCTAACAGGGATTTAGTCATGTTACTGGAGAATCTCCGCTCTATATCTACCTGCACCGTTTGAATGCCGTTAGCGTCTTTGTGATCGTCAGAGGGATTTATATTCATACGGATAATTTGAACACCCACCAGAGCTTTTGTTACCATACTTTTTGAAACCCCTACGTATATATGTATATGGGTTTGTGGTGATGAAAAAAGAAGATACTGGATTTATCACAGAACTGGAACTGTCGTAGAAATCCAAAAGAAATACTATGGCTGCAATAGTCCCGTTGGACATACCTGTTCTTACAGACGATGAAGCAGGTCTCCTTTTAAACGACGTTTGCTTCGTTTCTGGGGTGAAGTGATGCACTCATTATCAATAATAATTACGCGACTTAAAAAT
Source organism: Trichonephila inaurata madagascariensis (assembly GCA_019973955.1). Classification (NCBI taxonomy): domain Eukaryota; kingdom Metazoa; phylum Arthropoda; class Arachnida; order Araneae; family Nephilidae; genus Trichonephila; species Trichonephila inaurata. The sequence continues at coordinate 43,399 of BMAV01001832.1, forward strand.
CGTTGCCTTCCTCAGAATGACGTTGAAGAAATTCCAGGGAAGCCACAAAAACTTTACTCCTGTATTTTTGGATATCATCGTAAGCACAATTTGCAATTGCCAGCTGAAAACGGACGATGGAATGAGCACTTCAAGTCCTATGCAATGTGTGCGATTGCTGAGAATAATGTCTTCCACTGACAAATCTTCACTGATGCACTCACCGTTGTTGCCCTTTCCCCATCGCTCTCTGAACTGCTGGTACCATTTCACAACGGCTGGACGTGACAATGCATGTAGACCGTACACTGATGAAATTCATCGTTGAATCATCGTACTCGTGAAACTTTTCCCACAATATTGGTACTATTCCACGTACTTCTTGAAGCCCTGGTCCCCCTATACTAGTGCTCCCCAATCTTTTTACTGCAGCGGGCGAGTCAATGTTTGATAATTTAACCACGACCCACTGAGGGGGGAGGGGGTGCTGATTGTTTATATTTTAGCTTGTTAATAATTTTAATTCAACAGTATTTAAACATACCTTCGGAACAAAATACAGCTACACCAAAAAATAAATATAAAGTGATGTAACATGGAATATAAAGTGATATAACATGGAATATAAAGTGATTTCCAAGGAAATTCGCACAAACCCGAGAGAAATATACCCCATTAAAATAAATCGAAATAGCATAATGTTCCTTGTGCGACCTGGTACTCGTTGATCCACGTACTGGTACCTCTGCCCTATACAAAAGTATAGGCTCCTCCTATGACTCTTTTAAGTAGACAGTATGTAGCATACACTGCCACATATTTGTACAAACGGAAACCAGACGAAAATACATGAGCTTGACTGCAATCTAAAAGACCTAGGCACAAACCGACGCGACAGACTGACGTCTTTCGACTAAATGAGTAATGACGATGTACGGTGGTAGACCTAAGCCTAGACAAAGATGACGGACATAACATAATAATGCAGTTTATCCCATTTTCGCCAGTTGACGTATAGTTCGAAACTCCTAGATTTTCGGGGGAAATGTTCGGGAATAACATTTGATAATCAGAATTATTCGAATCATCAAGTCGAAATGATCCTATGCCTCTCACCTAACGAGTATTGCCCCAAGGACTGAATGAATTGAATATTTTCAGTACTTTCGGCGAACTCATTTGGAGAGAAGGAATTATTCTTCTTTGGAATCCTGTACGTATTTTTAAAAAATAGATAGAGTGATAAAAAAAAATATTTATTTAAGATTTAAATGGTCAATATCGAGAGGGATTCAATAATATAAGTTTCCATTGGATCTTTTGTACTCTTTGAAGATGATACCTTGCATTTATTTTCAGCAATGATGTTCACCTTAGTTGCGATTTGCTTCATAGAAAAAAACTTTTAAATAACTTTCTACTTCCTGTTCTGGCACAGTTAGAACTGGATTACGACAAAGTTTGCAGTTTCTTCTGTATCATAAAGGTTAGTAATGAGAAATTTTGAACTAAATTTCAGATCCAGTAAGTAGTCTTTCTTATTGTTGTTTATATAGAAATGTTTGGTGATTTCAATTATTGGGTGCTTGATTGCGTATCATTTTACTTTCTAACTTTTGACTGCAAGAATAGCACAATAGTTCAACATTTATTACTTTTAAAAGTGCAAAATTAATTGAATTATCTTGTATATATTGACATTGTACCTTGATATGCTGCGTATAGTGATAAAAAGTTAATAAATAATGCAATAAATTCTTTTAATGTGTTATTGCTTATATATTCTAATTTTAGAATTGTTTTTTTAACTTCCTAATTTTCATTGCTGCCGAAGTTTTGTTTGTGCTGATCATTATGAAGTGTTCTATTTTTAGGAGAAAAAATGTCTCTGTACTATTATTATCTCTTCTAAAACACAATAAGCGAATAAAATAATTGTAGAAATCGGTATGGAGGTTCACTTCTTATGCTGATAGTTTGTTCCTTTCAATTTAATGTGCAATTTATACCAAATTTATCCTGAATAACAATATATTTTGAACGGAATAATTTCAAATCCCCCTCACTTGCTTTTCTTTTTGCTATAGTAAACACGTACTTAAGATCATATTTCTATCTTCTGCATCTGATTTTTAAATCAGAATAATTACTTCAAGGGTGAAATTTTGAAGTTAACTGAGTCCCGAGACTTCCATCATCGGTTTGACGATATTTCTCCTGCCTATTAAATGGTGGGCAGAATTCAATGATAGTTGCAATTTGAATCCTGTGAAACCATTTGATAGGCGTGAGGAACTTGAGCAACAGTCAGTTGTAATCAAACTCAAAAGAAGATGGATGATGTACCTGAGGAGGATTATGCATATCCGGAGGACAGAACCCACGACCTATGGAACTGAAGCCGAGTAACATGACCACTAGACAAAAGTCATCACCCCTTCCGTAGGCCGTTACTGGCTTATGTAGATGATACCGCTACATACCTACGCTCTTCCTTGACTTTAAAGAAAATATTGGAAATTTCCGAGGGTAAAAAGCAGACGGTGACACAAATTATTTGAATAATAACAGATTTATTAATGAACAAGTACGAACAGATAACTACACGAAGACAAATCAACGTATATATACACAAATAAATATTAATAAGAAAATTACAACAGATTATTTACAATAGTACGAAACTCACCCACTATAAACAAGCTCTACAGCCTTCTAGGAACGGCTCTCTTGAAAAGTTCCAATAGCAGGAACTCAGACGGATAAAGTCCCAATTTCTTATCACCCAAACAGATTCTGACCTCGACTGCACTCTCTTCTAAACTACTCTCAACTTTGAAAAAAACTACTTCTCTACTCTTTCAAAGGTTCTTTATGTAGCATCTTGGCACTTCTGGAAGGGTCGATCTTAGAGCTTTCTCGATTATTCTTTGGCGATGTCGTATTTGTCGCCAATCAGACAAAATCTTGAATACGGTAACGCTGAGAAGCAAGCTGTGTCTGTAAAACTCAATTTTCCTACAAGGAGAGTGCTTCTGTAGAGAAAAAAACATACGCCGTAGCGTGTTTCAATATGCAAGATGAACCAGTACCGCTTTATCCAGTACCGGGCGCTTGAGGGGCCCGAAAAGTTATAAATTTCGATCCGCCTCTGCCAAAGGGGCTTTTAGATCTTCTGCGCCCAGGGCTGAATTGAGCTTAAATCGGCACTGAGATGAACACATCACCTGCCTCTTGCTTAGTGAATATTGCTACAAGAAGTGGATGAGTTAAAAATTTTCCAATTCTTTTGGCGATATCATTTAGAGAGAAGGCGTTAATCTTCATCAGAATCATTTGTGTGTGTTTAGAGAGTAGAAATAATTAAGCCCTAGTAATTCACACCTCAGTTTTCAGTGGTATGTAAGGAAATATACATTTGCATGAATTGTTATTGGAATTTTGATATCCATCTTTATATCTTTTCTGTTTCTCTTTCAGACATTTTAATAATTTATTCTCTAGAATGATTTTTTTTATTCGTACACAATGATAAAATTCAGTAATATAATGCTTTTTCCTCGATTTTTTTTAACAAAGGAGGAACAAATGTGATTCATATTTAAATAGCAGTAAATAACTAACATATTAATGTAAAAATTATATTAATGTTTACATAAAACAAATGTGAGTTCATTCTCTTTATTTTGAATTCAGTAAAAACATTCTCTCCACCAATTTAAAGGTATTTATAATTCTCTGCATAAAAATAGTTTGTACGAAATGCAATTATACGAAATGCAATTATAAGTTGGATTGCCTTTCTTATGGGCTTAAAAATTTCAAACTGAAACAGAACATCGTACATCTAAAATGGTAAGTCATTTTTGAGTTCATAAAATTTACATTGTATTGAATGATATAGATATATATTTATATATGACAGAGATTTTCCGACGAAAGTTAAACAAAAATAACTTTTTTTTCTCTTTCATATCAAAGAATATCCAATCCATGAGAATACTTTTTTTCCGTGATAAATATCAATCGGAAATTTTATTTCTATCTTTTGTTTTTGATATTTCTCTTTCAGAGTAATTACTTCACTTCAAACATAAACTAAATAATCATCAGTTTGTTAATATTTCTCCTGCCTATCTTATGGTGAGTAGAATTCAATGATAGTTGCAATTTGAATCCTGCGAAACCATTAAATAGGCACGAAGATCTTGAGCAACACGTAGAAGCGGTATTCTACATCTACAATCTTCATTAAAAATGTATTCTTTATGTATATAAAAAAATGGTCATTTCCTTCATTTCCACTTTTTTATATTCTGTCAAATAGTTAAAAGAGATTTTAAGGGACCTGTGAATAATAGCATTCGAAGTTTATTCCGCAGCCATCTTTTGTTCTGGTAACAACTCAAATGATCAAAAAGATTTCAAGAGGAATGATATAATATATATAAATTAAATACATACCTTAGATCAACCAGGGCGATTACGCCTTTCAATTCTTTTATCCAACTGAAAAACAGATTAAGAATAATTACAAAAGATGCCAACTTAAGCAACATAACTTTAACAAAACAGACAATAACATATCAGCCAATAAACTAAATAATGAGATAATTTAGAATTTTTGCATGAATTATTGAATTAAAACAGACTGTAATAATATGGAAGAGAGTTTTCAACTATACAAGTATCTATAACCACTTTACAATTTAAAGAGTCAATTAAAAATTGGTTCAAAATAAAGAAAATAAATTTAAACAGAACTAAATATTTTATAGTATAGTACAGGACTAATTAGTAGATATATCGCCCATCCCCGCGTTACTGCTGTGCCGTAGGGCCTGGGTTCGAATCCCGGAGAAGACATGGATGTTTGTACATGTATAGTGCCTTTGCGTACTATCACCTGCATGGTGCTCAAAGCTACGGCTAACGATGGGCGTACATCTAGCTCTTTGCCACGATGAATTTCGTGGGCCTCTATCTGACAACGTCAGATATGTGTCACTAGTAACAACAACAGTAGATATTATTACCCGAAATTCTCTTAAATGTTTCTCTCTTCTACATCTAAAACATCCCCTTAAATATATGAGAAGACTTATGACTGAGATTAAAAGAGCATGTACTCTTGGAAACTGCTATTGTAAAAATCAGAAAAATATGCCACTTCTCCATGAAACCGGATATTTTTTTAATCCGTTTTAGGAGAGCACTAGAAACAAGCATTTATAAATTTAAAAAAAAATTCGGAGATAATTTTCATTAAAAAAAGAAGAGAATTATGGAATAGCGCCTTTTTAACAAAATGTAGATTCTTTTTTTAGTAAAAAGTTTACATTTAACTTTGAGAATTTTCATAATTTAGAATTTTCATAGTGGTCCGTAAATAATTTTTAATGGTCTGCAGAAAAAATTGGGACATATTATTTATATTTTTTTATGAAAATTCTATTTCAAAAATGACGAAAAACAAAATGTTTTATAGAATATAGATTATACTTAAAAAATTGTAGTAACTATTTTTATCGAACTCCTTCTGAATTTAGTGATTTTTAGTTACTTTTTCAGGTGTATCTAGCGACATTTGTGAAAGTCAGAGTTGGCAACCATAGTAAATTGGCAGCATAACACTTCATTTTGTTGATATTGCTTTGAGTTGCCATTTTGTTCTTGCCTTCCGAGAAGTTCCTTCTCATTGATATGAAAATATAAGTACAGACGTAAATAAGTGACAGAAGAGTAATCCGCTGTGATGTATTGGGAAAATCCATAAATAGTGTGAGGAATTAAATTATTTATTTATTACGTCCACAGCTACACAAATTACATAACTATTCAAACTATTGGGTATTTTCATGCAACGGAATATTTTATTAGTGATGTAGGAGAACAAAACACATCTCTTGTGTTCCAAGCAGATCGCTCTTCGCTCTCTTAGGGTGGGGTGATCCCTTCTTACTTTCCGAAGAGTTTCGACTTCAAGTTGGTGCAGATATTGTTGTTGTTTTGCGACCATGGCTGTCAGAGTGATGTCAGATGAAAAGATTCTGCAATATTTTAGGGGTGCACGTGTAGAAATGAACGACGTAATGTTATGTGCATAGAAAAGACGATCTAACAGTTGTGAGGTGGGAAAACGTTACAGCACCAAATATAAATAGTTTATGAAGTTCTAAGGGGTTGGCTACCACTGATTTATACAATAAATATAATTTGATATTAAATTTACATAGATATTTCAATTTAAAAAGAATTGTGATACAAATATGTTTATGAATGCCTAATCCTAGTTAGATAAGACTTGTCATTTTTTTTAAAATGTAATATCCGTCTACATATTTTATTACATGTCCTTGTTATTTAAAGTCTTCTAAGACATAGGTTCACGATATTTAGTTTCAACACCAAATGTGTGTGAACAATATCGCGCGCGCGTGCCTCTGTAACATTAATTGTAACTTTAACAATAATGTTGATTTAATGTTTCAGAACGCTGAATTCGTTAGATATGAAAGGAGGAAAAAACCCAGAAAGAACCAACGAAGTTTATTTAAATATTTGAATCTAGAAGGCTATATGCAAATCTTCAAGAAGAGGTAAAATATTTTTCTATGCATTTAACAGATAGCATTTATTTTTTATCATTCATAAATCTCTATCAGCTATCGAAAATGTATCAGTAAATAGTATATAACTCCAGAGACAGAAAATCAACACAGATAATTTTTAGAGTGCTTACAAAGTCGATTTTTTAAGATGGGAAAAAAACCCTTGAACGTATTTTGAAGTTGTGAATGAAAGAAAACATGTTTTTGTCACTTAAAGTTTCTCGAAACAGTTAATATATATATATATATATATATATATATATATATATATATATATTATTTTGTCTCCTAAGATGTCGTTTTTGAAAAACTTAAAAATTATACTTTCCTGAGTTCTTACTTTTCTTTTTAAATTTTTTAAAAAAATATTTTAATAAATAATTTCGGAAAAAAAAGAAGATATTTTCGAACATTTTTATGAATTAGTCTCATGTATTTTAAAATAAAAAAATTTGTGAATAATTTAATGCTTGTGTTGCGATTTTCTTATCAACCTAATCGCAGGCTTAAGTCTCTCTTGGTTCGAACAAAGATCGACGTATGGTTTAACGAGAACTGTTACACAACAAATTAAAATAGAATTAGAATCATGACGCTCAGTGAAATTGTGTGACAAGCTCACGCGTTTTTTCATTAACATGTCCTTTTAGGTTCTTTGGGGCCAGAATAAATGGCAATACTTTTCCAACCAACCCGAGAAGTAAAACGTGAATGAAAGATGCAAATTAGGAAGCTTTTAAATAACAGAAGTTTAGAGTAAGCGGGGTGGCATTTGGGGAGTGTTGCAAATGTGAAGAGTATTTCGAGAAGTTAAGTGACAGTCAAGAGAGGTTACCCGTGACAGAGAGCCTTTAGTCAAGGTAGATACTATTCTACGCCAGTGAACCGCAACTTCAGCTAAAATCAGATAGACTGCTGTTTCGTTGGACATTAAGGTAGGAGTTACCATTTTAATATTCGGATCTGTGTTTACATTGAAATTGAGCTTAGTTATTGATAGTGGTCCGAGTTACGTTATTTCGGTATTATATATTGTGTGTTTAGCCACCGCAGATTCTCTCACATATATTATTATACCTAATCTTTTATTGGTTAAGTTAAGATCTTAATAAAGTAATATTAAGATTATGGCAGCTTCTGTTTCTTCATTTATTCCTACATCTCTAGCTCACGCTGATAATCTAGGAGAAGGGCACCCAAGGGGGGCGCCCTTACAATTATTGTCGTGTCCTTCTTGAAGGAAGGAAAGTTGCCTTAGCCTGAGACAGGTTGTACTTCTAGATGTCGTTGCCCGTAGATTTGAGCACCTTACAGGTGACAGTACGATTTAGCTTGGTTCCACCCCAATTTAGAGAGAGAACATTCTAAGGGAATCAGGGGCCTCCTATCTCTCTTCCCCATAAGCCAACCTCACGAAAGGACTTGTGGCTCGACGGCTATTTAGAGCCGCAACCTTTTTACCGCCGTGGACCGGTCAACGTTTGTTAATTTTACCGCGGCCCGCTGAGGTGAAAACATTGATTGTTTATATTTTAGATTGTTTTAATTTAATAATTTTAATTCAATTGTATTTAATCATGACATTAGAATAAAATATAGCTACACCAAAAAATGAATATAAAGTGATTTAACAAGAAATATAAAGTGATTTTCATAAAAAGTAGCTCAAATCCAAGAAAAATATACCACAGTAAATACTTTAATGTTTCTTGTGCGGCCTGGTACCATTTGATCCACACACTGATTTAGAGTACCCCCCCTGCCGCAATGGCACTATACATTTACAAACATCCATGTCTTCTTTAGGATTTGAACCCAAGCCTTACGGCAAAACAGTCAGCGTCGCTAACCACTATACCGGATGGGTGACAGTAAAATTCTTTTCCCATAAACATGGCCGCGGTAGCCATTGAATGGACATGGACACGAACTTGTGACCGGTATTGTCGAGTCGCGGGTTCGAATCCTTGTGCCACTGAAGACCAGCCGTGTAAAGGAGCTGATGCACGTTAAATCTGTTGAGGTTCTAAGTTCTCCATTGGCATGGTGTGGAAGTTTGGAGAGTAGGGAGCTAGCTTAGATGTTGTCCTTGCGCTCGATCGTGGTTCAGAAGCATGAAATCCCTCGTGTCGCTTCAGAGAGAGTGCGATGTAAATTAAAATTTAAAAAAAAACTCTTTACATATATGTTATTATATGAAGGTATGTAACCAACAATTGTAGGATACCTTCTAATGTTGTGTTGATTTAAAACCAACGAAGGAATCTCCGAAATGATTTAGTAGACTATTTGAACTTCATTCCTTATATTTTTCCCTCCGTAATTAATTAAAATTAATTTTATCTAATGTGGAATATTCATCATGCGAGTCAAACAAAGGGTATTTTGAAATTTTACATAATCTATCGATCTATATTTAAAAAAAAGAAAGGAGATCCAATCTCATGCTTTTTCTCTAACAAAATGCCATTAAACTCTGGCCTTTCCTTTATATAAGTTAGTTTTGGGATAATTATCACAGTGATTAAAGAATGCTTTCTTTCACACTTCATTCTAAATTTCTTTGTCTTCCTACTTAAAAGCTACAGATAACAAATTTTAATAATTTTTCTTGCAGCAAACTCTTTAACAAATTTTACTTTTGCTCACGAATTTCTGATTATTTACTTTAAATATTCCCCACATTTCACTTAGCAATCGAATATTTTATGAGAAGTTCCATAATGGGCTATAGATATTGTAAAGCAACAATTTCTCAGTAAATTAAATGCTGTTCTACAATGCCATACCGTGGTAAAAATTTCCAAAAACAATTGTTGAATTTACTCTCGAACCTCCTTCCCTCCCTAAACTAATTCCATCAATTATCAGTAAATATCCTTAAATTCATCATTATCACTACAAGTATATTAGTGTAACCCAGTAGCGCACACAAGAATTTTTCAAAGAGAATTTTCCAAGGTCGAAAGTCCACTATTCTCGCGTATCATACCCCAATACGCTACCAAACATATTCTTTTGATTTTTCGATTGTCGCGAACAAAAAATAGTAAAAATAATTATAGAATAAATAATTAGCATTAATTAATAAAATAAATTATTAATAACAAAGTATTTTATTAATTTTTACGCACTATATACATAGGATTATAATCAATCGAAAATAAATCCAAGAGCGATGGAAAGAGGGGTCCAGACCCATGGATCCCCTCATGCGCCAATGGTGTAATCAAAAGTTAACTATAAATTTATGAGACTTTTTAAAAATCTAAGTAATTTTCATTTCTAGAATTAAAAACAATTAAAAGTAAATTTTTGATAAATTTTAATTTGAGATGCCTTTTTTAAACCTCTTTTTGATTTTTTTTCAGATAAAAAGCTTTCGAAATGTGTTCCTGAGCATCAAATGTAAAAAATCAGACTACCGAATTAAAAAATAATTTTCGACCTTCATGGACTTTTGAGAAAATGCATTCTTTCTCCAATTCGAAATGTCAATAAATTTTTAAAAAATAATAAATTTTCTTTTTTTATTTCTATAGAAGACAAAGAGGTGATAGCACATTGTTCCACTGCTTTTTTATTATTATTTCTTTTATTTTTATTAAGGAATCTTTCTTAGAATTACCTGTTAAGTAGTCCTGTCGATTTTTAAGAAAGAAAACACCAATTATGTAAGAGGAAACAATGACGTTTTGTGCTCTGAAAGATATTACAATATTTGCAATCTATATTTTTGTTGTAGTTAAATAATATTAAAAATATTGTATATTACTGTTCCTTAATACCCATTTCTATTCTTTTAACAGGTGTTCATCTTTCATACAATGGGCTGGTAAGTCTCTCTAATCCCTTTGATGCCATTTTTCTTCTACAAGTTCTGAGTAAAAAATAAGATTTCCAGAGTTCTACGGAAGGAAAAAAATCAACAAATTAGTTAACAAGCATAAAAAAAACCGAAAAATACCATTTAAAAAAGAGAAATCAGTCCGGAAAAAAGCATCTACGAACGAAGGTTCTATGATGATATTTGGAAATATAAATTTTATTGTCGTTTGGAGAAAATATCTCAGGAAAAAAATTAACAAACATTAAGTTGAGAGCAGAGTTTTACATCAAATATTAGTTGTTTAGCTATCGAAGACACATTTATCTTAGCAATTAAAAAATTAATATCATTTACAGACACTAAATATTATCTACAAATATTTTAACATCGTTTCACGCTCATGTTGAAAATCTCCTTCATAAAAGAACTGTTCATTTAGCTCCAAACGATTTTTTTTCTTTTGAAATTATTATTTTTTTATCATAATGCTTAGACGCCTTCTATTTCTGACAAATACAAATCAAATGATAATTTAGTGGAACATCAAAATAGAATATCTAATCAATACGTATTACCTGCTTTATCGGTGATGCTTTTGAGATAAATCATGAAATGAACAAAGTATTAGTCAACTAGAAACTTTTCGTCATATATTTCATTCATAGTCATTTTCCGCGTTTATGCAAATAAACAGATGATCCCAACACACCACTGTGACAGATAATTAATAACTAATCTTGATTTCTCTCACGGTTTCAAACAATTAAATTTCTGTACATTTTTAGAAATCTCTTTTAAAAAACTCACCAAGATACAAGTGTGAGAAATGTATAAAAATGAGAATTTTACAACAAATAATTTAATAGTAATTAATATCACCATAATTATAGAGGAAATACACCCGTTTTCGTACAGAGGAAAAGTATTTTTTGATAGTTTAAATTACACTTTGAACCCACAGATTTATAACAACAATCCCCAGAAATATTCGTAAATTTTAAAATTTCAAATGGTTACAAAGCCTTTGCAGACATGGCAAATCCCCAAGTCTAAGAGCTATTTATTTGGTGGCACCTTCTAATGGTGATTCCCACTACCAAATTTTTGACGCTTGAATTTGGTTCAATCCAAGCTCTAGTCGGATGCTAAAAGATGCCGTGAAGAATTTTCTCCAAGAGTATCAGAGCCGTATAGATACTCAAGGGATATTTTACATGACCCATAATCATGTGATATGCATGCCTATGATTTTCGCATCCAGAAAATCCATCGACTCCAACTGGAGTGAGTGAATATTAACGTCGCACTGTTCAGCTACACGAGGGCTTTTGGCAACGGACCACGTAATTTTGAACCATGATCAAGTGACTACAGACCTTTCCTACAAAATGGATTAATTAACTCAGACAGAAATGAGTAATAATTAAAGTTCGTTATTGCCCAAATATTTTAAAGAAATCAGAATAGAAAATTAATATTTTAGCCTTTTTCTATCTAGAGGAAACAGTAGTCGAAAGATCATGATCACAAACTCATGGTAGGCAATATCGAATTGCGTGTTCGAGTTCTGAAATGCAGTGATAATGAAATCTGACTCAACTCCTCGAGGTGGTTTAAAAGCTTAGAGAGTGCGTCGCCGGTTCAGATGTCGCCCTTGTCACTAGATTATGGTTAAAAAAATTATAAAATGAATCATCAGTATCCCTCGTGTTCCTTTTAACTGCGATGATAAGGCAAAAATTTCAATAAAATTTGTTTATAGACATATTTTGAATTTAAGTCCCTTATACTTATCAATATTTGACGATGGTTTAAGATCAATGATGCCTTCAATAGAGATGATATACTTTAATTGTGTGTGTGTGTGCATATAAAAAAATAATGAAAATAAATTTTAAATATCAAAACGTTTACTTCTCTTTTTTTAATTTATTTATTGATTTTTTAAATATCTCGATTTTTTTATTTGCAAAGTACTGGTTCTTTAATTTTCATTAAATTAAAGAATGAATTAAAATTTTGAAAACTTTTTAACTATATTATTGTATTTAAGAACTTACACAGCACTTTCAAACACAAATACATACACTGCCTAACTTTGAATGCATTTATTCTTCAGAACTGTATTTCTTACATGTTGCATTTCATTCAAGTCGTAATACCTCTAATATTTTTCAACAATTTGAGAAATTGCTTTATTTTACTTTTCTCTCTTGGACAAATGTAGCATGGTTCTTTTTAAAATTCCCCATTATCTTGAATCCAAATCGAACTCTTTTAATACTGGAAGTCTGGATAAAAAATTTATCGTAGAACAAAAGTTAAGTAATTTTGAAGTTCGTTTCAAAATTTCAAAACTATTCACTACTCACTTAAAAGTCGAAAAGCATTCATTCATGCGTCAAAATGAATCAGAAGTAAGATCCATTAAATTCTCACACAGCTGTACTCTTTTCAGTTTCATGAATGACAAATTGAAATGGATCTGAGGAACATGAGCACTGTTTTCAGAATGAAAAATAGGATAATAATAAAAATACAGTTGAACCTGTTTTTGTGCGGTAGATAGGGAACGCATAAAAATAAACGCACAAAAAAAATATTCAAAAATTTCATAAATTCTTACGTATAACAAACTAATTCGTGGAAATACTACAAAAAACTTTTCTTATGCTGTGGATGGGGACCACATAAAAAAAGTCGCATTTATAAAATATGCCAATTATTTAAAAAAATTCACCTAGATAAATAAATAAATATATAGAGAGAGAGTGTGAGCTAATAGTAGGAATTGAAAAATTGTTACGACAGCTGGTGCAGTACAAAAACATTTCATGAAAGTTTCATGATATATCAATATAACATGAATGTAATATAAGCGAAGTTCATTGTTACACTTTCTGAAAAGGTCTAGTTCTGACGATGCGAAAATACAAATCAAGACTTGTTCTGACGGATTCTCTAGATATAAAAATAACAAGAACACAGCATAAAATCCCTTATAGTTCTATTCTTTTATATATTCTTCATGTTTATAACAAAAGTATAAATTCAAAACTAGTTTTTCAAGTATATTTTATTATTTAATTTATTTACTTTTATATATATTTTTTTTTGAAGAATAAAAATTTTAACTCTGGATCAACCCTGCCCCCCCCTCTTCCCCCAAAATCTTTTTTAATAATTATGCAACACGTAAATAACATATTTTAACATACTACAAGTATTTTTTATTTTTTCATTGCTATACTCTTAGAGTAAATTTATAACTGAAAAATATAATATACAACAACATTTTTGTCATAGTTATATTTATTTCATACGACTATATAACGAAATTTTACAAAGCTGCAAAGATTACTTTATACATTTTCTAAAAAAAAAAGACTTAGCCCAGATCACTTCAATTTATTTATTTTTAAGTTTTATGTTATCAAACCTTTACCTGTTTTCAAGTCTGCATCTTTAATGTATCGTAACCTATTATATTTTTTGATAATGTACGAACAGGATGAAGTATTTTTGTACATCAAATATCACTAATAAACTTTTTTTGTTGTTGTTAACTGTGCTATTTTTGTGTCTTTGTTGATATTTTATACTTTTCTTTCGCGTGAGTTACATTTTATACAGCTTATTCAATAAATTATTTTTATAAAGTAAATTTTCGTGTACAATGTATATGTAATTGTAGTGAAAGTTTATATGTTTAAAAGCGCAGAATATTAGTACCTTGTAACCACTTTTGTCATTAATGACTGCAACTTATTGTTCCAACCAGCAGAAGCGCCCCTTAGCGACTATATATTTTCGGTGAGCCAGGTGAAAAGAGAACGTGGGTGCTATGAAAAACCGTCATGTTCTTTGCCCATTATTTTTGTAACTGATATTGTCTTTGTGTAACGTTACTAAAATTAATAAATAATCGTTATACTAACGGAGATTTAATAGAATCCACCCTAGAAATTACCACATTTAGTTTTCTTTTTAACGTCCAACGAGCTACATCCTCTAAAAAGGCATGAAAACAGAAAAACGAGTTATTATACAACATTCTTTTTAAGGTATCCGACTACGTTCGGAACAGTGATTTTGCAAAAGCGCGTACATGGATAATATTTATGATATTTAGTGTCACTTAGATTAGAATACAATACAATTGTTTTAAGGACATTATGACAAAAAAATTATTTAAGTACAATATTTTGACAAAAAATGAACCTAGAATGACCCATTTTCAAAATCTTCTCCTTTTGTAAAAAATGCTTCTATTGTATTAATATTTTGCCTGTATTCAGCTCAGACCTCTCAACAGAGGCTCAACTAGAATTTTTGAAATGCATAACTCGAAGTCGGTTTATCCATGTTTTACGAAAACAAAAAGGAGAAATTTTAAGAAAATACGCCGATAATTATTTCAAATGGTTGTAACTAAAAATAATTTGAATTTTTCAAAAATCATACTTGAGCCTCTGTACAGAGCTCTGAGCTATAATACAGGCAAAATATTAATACAATAGAAGCATTTTTTTACAAAAGGAGAACATTTGGAAAAAAGGTTATTCTAAGTTAATATTTTGCCAAAATATTGTATTTAAATAATTTTTTTTGTCATAATGTCCTTAAAACAATTGCATACATGAATTCTAATCTAAGTGACACTAAATATCATGAAATTATCCATTTATGCGCTTTTTTAAAATCATGGTTCCGAACGTAGTCGGATACCTTAATTTTTTTAATTCAGTTTGCGAAGAATAACCATTTTAGATGCACTATTGGTTTTTTCCCTTCTTCTTCTTTACTAACAATAAGAATACGCGATAAATCTCTACAAAATTACTTTTTGTAGTATATTCACCTGGTTATAGAATAATAATACATTAAGGTATCAGACTACGTTCGGAACCGTGATTTTGCAAAAGCGTATAAATGGATAATATTTATGATATTTAGTTTCACTTAGATAAGAAAATGTATATAAAATTGTTTTAAGAATAGTATTACAATAAAAAATTATTTAAGTACAATATTTTGACAAAAAATGAACATAGCATGACTCATTTTCAAAATATTCACCTTTTGTGACAAATGCTTCTATTATAATAATAGTTTGCCTGTATACAGCTCAGACCTCTGTACAGAGGCTCAACTAGAATTTTTGAAATATATCACTTAGAAGTGGATGTATCCATGTTTTACGACAACAGAGGGGAGAAATTTTAAGAAAAAAACGCCGATAATTATTTCAATGGATTGTAACTCTGAAAATAATGAGAATTTTTCAAAAAAAAATAAATCAGACTCTCTGGAGAAGTCTTTACTTTATATAAGTATATATATATATAAGTTATTATTATTTTAGAAGCATTTTTTATAAAAAAGGAGAACATTTTGAAAAAAGGTTATTCTAAGTTAATTTTTTGCCAAAATATTGTATTTAAATAAAAAATTTTGTCAAAATGTCCTTAAAACAATTTTATACATGTATTCTGATCTAAGTGACACTAAGTGTCATGAAAATTATCCATTTATGCGCATTTTTAAAATAACGGTTCTGAACGTAGTCAGATACCTTAAGAGTGTATTTCACACGAACCCCTTTTTATTTTTTTAATAACAGTTACAAAATTGACCTGATTTACAGGGGCAAGCTACCGCTGTATTAGCCGTATCAATGATACGGGTCCCCCAAGCTATAGGGGCCCCAATATGTTTAAGCAAAAATCGTAAAATGTTATCGAATGGTCCCATCAACAGAGTTCCTAATTCCAAAAAGGGGTCCCTAAATAATTTTGATACAAGGCCCACTCAGTATAAGCTACGCCAGTGCTGATTTAATTATTTACAATATTTTAAAGTTATTATAAATTATGTAAACATTCCATCGAAAAAATTTGTATTGTTCTACACGTTAAATACTGGCCGTATTTTGACCAATAAGAATCAAACAAAATAAACATTTTTATAAAAAATAAATTTAAACATATAAAAATAAATATTATTTTTATAAACACTGTTCATAACAATATTTTTCAATTAAAAACTGTTATGATTTCAAATATATACTATTTAACAATATGGAAAAAAAGTGGATTCACGTTAGATTTTGAAATCAAGTTTATACTTATTAACAAAACAAAACAAAAAATAACCAACTTATTAACAAATATTAACAAACACACAGAAAAATAATTTTATTTTCAAATAGGTACTTGATATTTGCAAAAAATTCCAAATATTTGCCAGAAATAGAAAATAAAAATTATCATAAATCATTAGTATTGATTATTATATTGATTAATTTAAATACTTATGACTAATAAGTTCCATCTCGAAAATTCAAAACTAAACATATATGCATTCAACTAAAATACACTAAAACGGAAACTTACATTTTGATACACGAGTAAAAAAAACCATTATTTTTTTGTTAATGCCATTTTTAAGTAATACTTTTATCTACAAATTTAAAATCAGACTAACTTTTTCTAGACACTAAAAAAAATTAGTTTTCAAACTAAGAATTTAAAAAAACCATTTGTTTATATAATCACAAAAACCGAAGAACCTATTATTAGAATGTTTTATCAAAACAAACCGCAAGCAGACATTAATAGAATATTAAAAACTTGACTCGTATTTACAGACTGATTCATTGTTGAATAAATTATCTTCTTTCTTTCATTAGATCTACCATTCGATCTATTATTCGGATGCCGCTTACTATTTAAAAGCTAATATTTTTAACGCTGAAGTTAAATAAATCTTCATTGAAAAGCAAAATATGCTTTTTTCATGACTTATTCGAAAATATTTATTTTTGTAAGTTAGTCATCAGTTAAACATGTTAAGTTAAACCACCTGTCGGAAGAAAACCGTTGAAAAGGATAAGTTTGCAGTAGGACAAATTCAATATCTACATGAATCCAGAGCACAACCAACACAATTCAAAAAATCAAATTACTAAACAAATTTTTAAGAAGTAAAATTTTGCTTTATAATTCAATACAAAAATGATAAACAAATTCAAAAAACCTTTTTATTTATTTTTTAAATTTTTCACCGAAAATTCTTCCTTTTAAGCATTTTACTGTTATTTACGGAAATCTTAATGCAATTTTTTCACTAACATGAAATGGACACTGTAACTGAGAATTATAAATACTTACCATTATAAAGAATATTCAAAAGAGGGATTATTGTAAAAATTACAAAATAATAAATTTTTAACTGTTTTAGAAAATTGTAACTCTTAACAGGTGCATTATAACAAATTAGCAGAAATTTTGTACCAATTATCAATACTACAAGGTTAAATAACATAATGTTTGAACTTGTAAGATATTAACAGGTGTCAGCATTTCTGAAAAATTGTTTCAGTTCGTTATATATCGACATCAGTACAGGATTCGGATAAAAAAAAAGGAACAGGAAAACGGGTTCCTGACTGCGCGTGTGTCCCTCCCTCTATCGCAAGTTAAAAGAAGCGAAACATGGCTCATCTAACTCAGTGTCGACGAAGTTCCAGTTATTCGTCAGCAATTCCCAGTTCCTTCAGAAAGCAGGTAGAAGGGGAATTCCCGTCAAGCCAAGTGCGAAATAACTTCAGTTTCAAAAATTCTGAGGTAATTACGATTTTTAAGTATTCTTGATGCAAAAAAATGAAAAGCCATTTGTTTAAATGAATTTTTGTTTTCTAATTTTTATTATAATAATCAGAATTTTATGTTTAGACCAGAAGCTATCAGTGCAAAAGTTTTAGAAAATGTGTTATTTCGAATTTTTTTAATGCAGAACTTGATCTTGCAGAAAAGAAGGAATTTAATTAATAATATAATGCAAAAAGTTTGGAATTACATTTTAAAAAAATAATTTTACATGATCTACGTCGAAAAGTTAACTTATAAGAATTTTTCTTCTAAATTTTTACTGACGTAATTTTTAGTTTAACTAGCAAAAATTATTAAAATAAATGGAATATCAAAGAAAAAGAAAAATTTCTCGATTCATAATAATCTAAATAAAAAAAATTATATAAAAACAAAATTCGAGTCTCCAACACGAAAATCAGAAATAAATTTTTCCAGAATCGGAAGATTTTATTTAATACATAACATTTTAGCTAAATTGTTTTGTTTTTTAAACATTAAGATCTTATAACTAAATACGTAATTACCATTATGAATTTTATAAGATTCTAAATATTAAATAATCTACCGTTTTAAAATTAAAAAAGTAAATGTTTGCATGCAAAGCATAATTATTTATTTTTTAAACTGTTAAGCATTATCTAACAGAAATTTTTAGAATAAACTCTTAAGAAATATTTATTCATTTTTAAATAAACGTTATCCAGCACCATGAAAAAGTACAAAAATGAATCATTTTTTATAATTATTACGCTACATTTTGAATAAAAAACAAAATAATCTGGAAAAGTTTTTTTCGTAAGAGAAGAAAATAAAACAAAGAACAAAACTTCGATTTTTAACAGAGATTATATTGGATGTTTTAAAAATGTAATTATGAAATCAGTTAATTTTTTTATTACTCAAAATTTGTTCCGTATAATTGATATTCATTTAATTATTTCTCATTCTGTAGCTAATTACTAAGAGTCTGATATAAATTAAAAATATTTGGGCATGATCTGCAACTATAAAAATAATGAAAAAGAATATTCTTGAACTTTCTATATTAATACGCACACATTAAAACTGGAAAAAATTGAAATGCTATAGATTTTTACGATAAGAGAATCTTTCAAATAATTAATATTAATAAAATAAAAATTTATTAGAAAATAACTTTAGGAACTTTTCAATAGCTTAAAATAATTAATGAAACGTTTAGTGAATAGATTATACAAAAAATACGCAGATACAAAAAAATTTGAAATTATTTTTCAAAAAATAATAATACTTAATCGAACAAATCTACGCACAAATTCGAAAGATCTAAATAAATTAGTTTTTTATACACTTTGTAATTATACTACATTTTTGAGGAGGGAAAATTTCCTAATTACCGAAATAGTATATTGGTACTTTATTAATAACATTAAAACACAATAAAATGGAAAATTATATTCCTTAAATAAAATTTAAAATGAAAAAAATTAAAGCAATTATTTTAGTTTTCAGAAAATTCAAAAACAAAATATATAAGATATATAATTTTAAAAATGTATCGTCATAAAGAGTAGAATTTTTATTGCTATTTTACTTTTCTTTTATTTAAGTTTCATTTATTTCATTCTTATTTTAAATCATTTCAATAATACGTTGAATTTTTTAGTGTTTAAATGAATTATGGTCGTAAAGGAAATCATAATCAAATAGATAATTGGTGCATAAAGAAAAAATTTGCAAGTAAAATATTCTTCAAAACTTGTTAACGAGGTTCTGGTTTTGAAATAAATATATTCAGAAAATGTATCTGGCAATTTTAACAAATATTCTCTAATGATCGTCTGTTGCACATATCAAAGCTCGAATGTAGCTAGGGAAAAAAAGTTACAATTCCTACTGAAATTTAATTTTATAAATATTTCCTAATCACAATCATTTAAACATGATACAAATATAGAAATTAAATAGTTGTACTATACTACTGCAAGTAAAATATAGCATATATTGAATGTATTTTCAAAGAAAATTTAAATCAGTAAAGATAACTGGGAGTTTTAAGAACAAAGTACAACGAGAGTAGTAGAATTTTTCTTTTCAAGAATTCGTTTATTTTTTAAAATTTTTAGCACGATCGGAATTTTTTTAAGTTTAAGTAAAATTTTTATAAAAACAGCTTCGTGTAATATTGTTATTGTTAAAGTACAAGTAAGACTTTAAACCAAATTATAATGCCGAAAAAATAAACAACACAGCAGAAAATAAAATAATTTTACTCAAAGATAAAAAATTCATAAAGAAGTCTTTTCGCAAAATATGTCAGTCCATGTTTCAAAATCAAAATAAACTAAATAATAAGATAATTCTTAATTGCGTTTATTTCGTCACGAAAAAATGTATATACAAAACGTTTTTTTAATTTTACGTTATTTTTCAAGATAATTTTTTTTTACAATTAATTTCTTAAAAATATATATTAATCTTCTTTTTGTCTAAAAGAATTGTTCATTAAATGTTTAATCAAGGATACGACACTCTGATCTTTATAATACTATTTTATACATTTTGAGTAGAAATGAAATAATATTTTTTTAGTCGAGCTATAATTATCTGAACTAGAGCAGGAAATGAGAAAACAGTCGAGGAAAAAAGAGCAATATAACAAGAAATTAATAACACTATGGATTATATAACAATAAAATACATCGCAATGAAATAAACAAAAAATATATATGTAATGTATAAAATTATAAACCAATAATGTACATATTTCGCATCACTAAGCTACATAGAAAATTATTATGTGAACTTGTTCAACACACCTAAAAAAAGGATAGGGAACTACTATATCGATACAAATAGTACGTATACTGTTTATAATTCTTTTATACTAAGTTCTATTCTCTAAAAAAATTATGCTCTTTTATTAAATAAAATAACATAATTTAGAAAAATAGTAGATATTTATAATTTCATATCATTTAATTTTGTGTGGAATATAAGTTTTTTTAACGTATTAAGATTTCCTTCAGTCTTTTTTCTCGAATTCGAATTTCTGACAAACAAATCTTATCGCTTAATACAAATATTTTCAAATATTTTTATAATTCTTATAATACTTCAACAATGTTACCAGCTTTAAAAGGAAAACCAATATATTCCAACAAATATATAAATTAAACTTGAAAGAAGTTTTAACGAAAATATTAATCTTCTTTTCCATTTTGTGTGGCAATGAAAATTTCGCTATTATCCAGTTCCTCATAAACAAAACAAAAAAGTATGAATATCCAGGGATAAACGATCAATAACCATGTTGTTACGAAACACACTTATTTTTTAATTCAAGAGATCAGATAATAATTTCTCCGCAACAAGTGGTTTTTCCCTTGTCACAATAAAAAAAATTAAGTTAATAATAAGCAAACGTTTAATTTACTTTGTTGCAAGCAATTTTATTATTCACCTATTCATACAATATAGATTGCGAAATAATTATGAAAAAGAAAAATTTAAGGTTAATAAAGTTTTAAAAGCGTACTTCTTTCGCGCACACACAAATTTTTGTACAGGAAGATAAAATAATATAAAGTACATTTTAGCCGTTAGAATTTCTTGACAATTGTAAAAACTAAGTTCCCAGTAAATTATAAATGCCTTCAGACTATCGAATGCAAAGATAAAAGCAAAATGACACCTATTTACAAATTAAATAAAAAGAAATAAAACAACTTAAGTTATTCTAAATGTGTCCTTCCGCGGCAGTTACGTCATTGATGTGTTCGAAATAGGCTTAACGAAAGATGCGCAGCTGAGCAGCGGAAAAAACGGGAATTCCCCGTTTCGAACAATTATTGTACTCCGCGAGTTATCGTAGCATTTCTGCGCTATCACTGTAGATTCAGAGCTGCTAAATGACTATTGGTGCATGTATTCACTTGTTTACTTAGAAACAAAATATGTCTTCAAAAATCTATTTACGAGTAGATTTGAGTGATATGAAGGCAGCCCAATCATATTCATGCAATGACGTCACCTGAATCTGTAATTAAGTGTATGACATAAAAGGTATTATTGCAATTAAATCATCTCTAAATTTTTCATCAGTTTTCTCCCTAGTACATTAATTTAACGAAATTAATTTTAGCTCGTAGTATAAATGTTTTCTTGAAATTCTTTGATTTTAAATTTTGTTGTTATTATTGTATTCGTTTTCTTAAGCTTTTTGCATGTGTTGTGGGGGGAAAAAAAAGAGAGAGAGAGAGAGAAATCTTTGTGTGTGTGTTTTTTTATGTTTGTTTAGATAAGGCAATTACTATTTATAGGGATCAATTTTCTTCTGCATTTTTCAATATGCACAGGATTACTCATAGATTTTTTTTAAAAAATTCGTGAACACACAATGTAATAATTCTCAATAAATCGAAGTTATTTAATCAGGCGAAATATATTTTTTGTTTCTCATTTACTTTTTTAAAAAAATACTTTCTGAAAAAAATTGAATTAAATTCTTTTTTTCTTTCAGAAAATTAATCAACTTAATTTACATTATACATAGTTGTCTTGAACTGCTGCAAGATTAAAAACTACTGTTTTTGAAAATGATAAATAGGAAAATCTAGATAGTTCTCTGGATAATCTCTTGAAATTTAATGCTGTTTTTTTTATCCTTTTTTCCCTCAAATACAAACATTCAAACAAAAATAGATAATAATTTTCATGAAAATCACAGTTTTACTTTCTAAAATAAAAATATTAATTTCAAATTCTTTTCTTTGAATTTTTTAGGTTGTAATTAAAAAGGGAGAAAATAAAGATTAAATTCGATGATAAATATAGAATACTCGAGTTATTGTTAACGAAATCCGATTTCCATATTACGAACAATGAACTTAAAAAAACTCCAATTATTGAACAAAATATCTTTTAGACACAGGCAACGATATCTATAAGTAACAGTAAAAGTGTTCGTTAAATAAAATCTTTCAAAAGCGCCACGAAAGAATCAGGCCAAACCGGATTTAAATTTCCTACTTGAATAAACATGACCCCCTTCACATGGTGAGAGTGAGTTTAGTATCCGTAGCATCTTCCACGCATAAGAACTTAAAAGCACTGAATAACTGAGAAAATGTGACATATTTTACCTTCAGGTCAGTGGATTATATTCATTTACATTACTAATAGTACTGTTAAATTACATTTTTCAAAAACATTAATTTGTTAATGATCTTTAAGTTTTTAAAATGCCATGTACATTTTATTTGTTGCAGCTACCATTTTAAGTGCATGCATTTTTGTGGGCAAATTTTTTTAAATTTGAAGAATATATTAAGAATGATAAAATATTTAAAAAGAAACACAGCACATCAAGAATCGTAAACAGAAAGTTTATAAATGTTTTTCCCGCAGCCCTTCTCTTTTCTTAGAGTTTTAAGTCGGTAATAAAAGCTTATACCAGGAACGCAAATTTTGAATCAATTATCATGACCTTTGATGTGATCCCTTCCCCCAAAACTAGATCATAATAATTTTTAAAAAAACATCTTAAATGCATATGTTTCGAATGTTCTTATAAATTTGACATTAATTATAGAAATATAGAAATGACCCATAAAATAGATAAAATGCTTATATATTATGCACATTTAGTTTTACGCGCGCATTAATATCTACCTTACTTTCCGCTTAAGAATTTGTGGCTGCGATAGCCCTGTGGTCATGGCTAAGAACTCGTGGCCGGCGTGTCATGAGTTCGAGTCCTAATGCCACTGAAAACCGCGGTATAGAAAGTATGATGCACGTTAAATCTTTCAAGGCTCAAAGCCCTCCGTTTGGAGAATGCTGCCATCTCTGGTGCTGTGTCCGTGTCACTTGACTGAAGCTCAAAATTGCGAGGCCTGTCGCCAATAGGTGTCGCAATTTGCAGTGCGATTTTTATAAACAATCACTCGCCTCTAAAGACCCACACCGTGCAGAGGGGCTGGTGCACGTTCAACCTGCGAGGCTCAATATCCTCCCGTTGGCGCAGTGTAGTAGTTTGCAGAGATGTATTAGATCAGGTATTGTCCTCGTCACTTGACTGGGGCTCAAAATTAATCAAATTCAAAATTCCGTCACCAGTTTGGTGTTGTTTCAAAATGTGACTTCAATAAACAATTAAATCACACAAATTAATCGAAATAAAGTTTTCACAACTGTTTTTCAAGACTATTTTAGGGGCGATTTTTAATGCCGTTATAAACTAGAAGTCTGGGAAAGAGTTCTTCGATGATTATTATCAGCTTAAAAACTGCAGAGGGGTAAAAAAGAGCACGCCTAGTTCGAATTTTTATTTATTATTACGAATCGAATTTTAACAGTTGCTCACAACAAAATTGGAGGTTAATATCTGCCGTTTTGCTGAAAGATCGTTGCAATTTGAATGCCAATTTATATTTTGCATAGAAAACCTGCGTTTTATTCTGGTTTATAATCGCAGCCATTTGAAGCTAAAAATTCGTGGACGGTTGGCGTTTCTGTATAAGTTGCAGGTTGCAGTCCTTATTCCACATTAAAGCTCCGTCGGAAAGAAAGGCTGATGAACTTTAAATCTATAGAGGCTCAAAATCCTCACGTTGACGTGTTGTGGAAGTTTGAAGAACCGGGTGCCACTTCAGGTGTCAACCTCATCACCTGACCATGATTTAAAACTACGAAGTCCGCCACCAATAATCCTCATGATGCTTTAGGGTGCACCGTTTATAAAAAAAATAAAATAAAATGTCTCTCAACCATTCGGACTCCTTAACCCTTTCGCGGGCAGTGGCTAATAAGTCTAGCCACACGTTAAAAGAAATTTCTGCAAGCGGGTGTGGATATTTAGTTTGTCCTCGTGCGTTAATTGAAGCTAAAACACATAGAAATCAATACACATGGCAGGACGATACCGTTTTTTGCATTTCCTGTCCTCTGATGGGTAGTTAAAAACAGTTTTTCTCGGTGAAAATCTACAAATTGTATTTTTATTATAATAAAATACAGTAAGACCCCGCTTAACGCGGGGGATACGTTCCATCAAAGTAGAGCGTAATGCGAAACAGCGCTAAAGGAGGCTGTCTTAACATGTAAATAATGGGGTTAGGGGAAGATGGATAGAAAATTGGTTAGGTATTAAATTTAGTTATTATGTGGGGTTTTTTTATTAAAAATAAAACCAAACATTTATTTCTTACAAAAATAAAAACAATATAAACGAATATATACATACAAAAAAAATAAAATACTAAGTCAGTCAGATCATTCAGTCTATTCTGTGTTTCCAATTTTCTACCTTTTTGTCAAGAAGGCATCTTGTTAAAGTTGCCAAATTCAATGCAGCACTAATTTGAGATGGACGTTCACCAGAATCTAATCTTCTAATCACTTGCATTTTAGTTTCCAGTGAAATGCTTTTTCTGGTTGCTTTCTTTTCTTGTTTTTCATTTATCACTCATGATAAAAAACTAAAGATCATAATATTTGTCACTGTATTAATCGTTATAGTATTACATAATTTATACTTAAAATAATGTCAACAAATGTTTCAAATGATAAAAATGCGTCCGTACAGCACCGCACCAAACAAGAAACACAACTACACTGTTTCGGATATGTTATGTACATATTTTGAAACCTACGATTTCGGGGAATCCCTGTAGTGCTGCGAGCAATTTCGGAGAATCCCCGGTTTGAAATAAAAGAGCGCTAAACGAAATAGCGTTAAGCGGGGTCTTACTGTATCTGATCTTTGAACAAAATTTCAACATGTCTTAAGTAAACTTTTCTCTCATCTGAATGAATTAAAAAATGTGCAATTAAAAAAAGGTTTCATTTAGGTTTTTGGAAAGCTTTTTGTGGATAGAGGTGAAATATAAAATGTGGATATGTGCCAATTTCAATGTATATTCTAAGTATTCTATATATATTCTAAGTAAGTATTCCATGTTGTACAATTATTCTATTATTATTTAATTACACTTATACTTTGTATTTAATTGTTATTGAAATAGGTATTACCTGAATGTTAATTTTTCATAAAAAGTTTATTGTAATATATTCATTATTTGTGAGCTGAAAAGTAAATTAAATGTTTTAAGTGCAGGGCTATAACTCAAAACCCAACCCCCCGGGGAAAAAAAACCTTGATCAGATTTTTTTTTGGGAAAAATTTGTTTATAGAGGATGAGAACATTCATTTATAAGATTTGTCACAAAAAAGTGTATTTTTTTTGTGCCCGAAAAAGGGGTTAAAAGCGTTTTTTCAAATCACGGTTTACTTTTTTAATGCAAACAGGGGTCTAAATGGCAGATGACCGCAAAAAAGTTTTTATACAAAGCGGGAGATCATTGGGGAATGATTCCATTATGACAAGTCATTTTTACTGCATGCTTGCAGAACGACGAATAACGATTCAATTTTAAAATATCTGTTGATATATATCCATTTACCATTAAAGGGGAAAACTTTAAATGACATAAATTATACACGGACATATTTATTCAGACCACAGGTTCTCAACGTGAGTGATAACGCCCCCTTGTGGGCGTTTGGGTTTTAGGGGGCAGTAAAAAACCAAGAAAATTAGGGGTTTTTAGATGGGATGGGAGGATGGCCAGATTAACCAAAGTCGTCAAAAAAGGCAAAAAAAAACGCTGATTATGCAAAAATAAACTTTAAAAATGGTTTTTATGTTTATTACATTTTTTAAAAATGTATATTTGTGGCAACTATTTCAGATTTTTAAAATAAAAAAATTATTTTAAAAAGTTTTTCTATTTTAAAGTATTTTTTTTTTAAAATTTTAAATTTTTGTTTTCACCATGTTTATACCCCATTTTGGAGGGGGGGGGTATCGAAATATTCACCAGAAAGGGGCCAGTTCAAAAAAAGGGTTTCGAACCTAGATTTAGATGAAGAATTTTACAAAAAGGTTTAACCGTAAAAAAGAAAAACTTAAAATAATATTTTTAAAATTAAAAAACTTATAAAATTAAATAAATGCATTTAAATTTAAATATTTTAGATATTTTTAGAAAAAATTTAAAGTAATATTTTTATAAAATTCCTGCTTATATGCCTAAAAAAATTTTGAGGGAAAAAATTAATTCTTACATTAGTACAAAAGGGGGTGACAGAACTTTTCCTTAAGCAATTTTAATCAGAAAAAAATACCGAACACTTTTTCGTTTGTCATATAAATTTTCAAATAATATCTAAACCCTTCGCATGATTCTTATGTAATAGAAAGGATATTTTTTAAACCATATTAGGGATAAAGTAAAATATAAATTAAACTGCAAAGAAAAAATCATTTTGAGAAATCTTAGTTTAATGAATCCAAAATGCACAAAATCATCCCATACACAAAAGAAAAATTCGGTTGAATAATTTTAATTCATGAAGATGTTGTGACGGCTCTATCAGCGCCCTTCTGACTAACAAGTCCTCTTGGGAAATCTTTGGTCCTGTAAATCTGTTTTATTTGGCCTAGAACGAAGATCCTCCTGAAGGGAAGAGAAGAACCGGGGGAAAATTAATTTAAATATTTTGTCTAGGGGCTATTTTGACATGGAAAAATGTACTAGAGCCAAAAGTGGAAATTTTTACTCAACCTTTTTTTCTACCGGGCCGCGTACATATGTTAGCTATTTCACGCGGGCCGAAACATGAAGATTAATGGAGGGGAAAAGGGGAGGGAGGAATGCTTTAAGACCAGGATAACATAGAAAATTTAAAGTATGGAAAATTAATCAAAATATTAAAACTCTTATTTTGCTTTTTTAATTATTATTTTTTATATTTTTTTTTTATTTTTGACACTTGAATTTTTCTAAATTGGAAGCATTTAAAAATTACTCCTTCACAATTTCTGCATCTCTGTAAACTGTTTCATATGATTACCGATGATAAATATAACAAATTTCATAGCGTGACTTTGTTACCACTGTGACATTGCCACTGAGAAAAGACTTTTGCTGTTGTAAAGATTATTCAAGAAAGCCTACTTATCGCTCCTTGAAAGAGATCTTTGAGGAAAAGTATTGAACGCGCTCCTGTTTATTGGTATTTTTAAATACAGCACTTTCGTGACAAATCAAACGATTACAGATCCATGCTTGTTTTTCACTACAAAATAGTTAACTTCCCAATCGTCTTGAAACAACCTATTTTGGTTGAATATTTTTCGCTTACAGTATATGAAAGATAGTTAAAAATTAATTCCACTCATAAAATGGTCGCTACTCCACTGTTGTCTATTATCTATACATATAAATAAAAATGAAGTGTCTGTTTGTAATTTGAAATTAACAGCTTTTTACTAAATGCATTTAAAAGTATATAAAGTACTTATATGAAAAAATCAATTTTTAAAATTTTTGTCTGTCTGTCTGTCTATCTATCTGTCTGTCTGTTTTGTTCCGGCTAATCTCTAAAACGGCTGTACCAATTTTGACGAAACTGTCACTGGCAAATAGCTAATATTATAAGGAATAACTTAGGATACTTTTATTATAAAAAAAATTAGGGTTCCGTGAAAATAAAATTAAAACCAATGAAATGGTGAACAATATTCGTTTCAAATAGGGATCATTTATTTCAATCGACAGTGTCAAAGGTCATGCATCCCTCTCACCCCTTGCTTGTGGTGGCTTCGTTTCATCCAACCCAGTCCTCACCCTATCAACAGTGTCAAAGGTCGCGCGTCCCTCCCCTGTTTTCAGATTCTTTTCACTCTACTGTTTTTTATACTTGTTTTGAACTGACTATTGTATATAGAGAGTTCAGTAAATTTAATATTGTATATAGAGAGATTGTTCATTAAATTTAATATTGTATATAGAGAGATAGTTCATTAAATTTAATATTGTATATAGAGCGATTGTTCATTAAATTGAATATTGTATATAGAGATTGTTCAATAAATTAATTGTATATAGAGATTTAATATTAACGTATTACATTACGGGTGTTATAAATTTTTTAAAAATCTTTTTTATCAACTGTTATATCTGACTTAAAATTAAGCAAACATGGTTTTTTTATTTAGCTGAGATATGCAAAAAGCTTCTTTTTGTTTAATTTACAATTCCCGTAAAATTAACTCATTAAAAACTCCTTTATCCTTCAGTGTGTATTGTTTAATTTTTCAATTCACCCGTACGAAGAACGGGTATACCAGCTAGTCACTAATAATAATAAGAAAAAAAATATATCAATTCGCACCCATACGACATCGACAGCAAAAACAAAATTGATATATTTGATTTCTTAACAAAGAATTTATTTTCCACTAAATTTTCATAAATAAAGGAATTTCTCATAGCAATGGACCATGACCGGGCCACAGGTTGAATATTGCTGTTCTAGGTTTTCAAGTTAAAGGGAGAGAAAGTGTGAGAGAAAGATATAGGATAGATTACTAGTGGATCAGAGGTATTAATCAAATTGATAGTGTAACGCGCAGATATTTGATAATAGCAATTATTAAAGTGACGATTGGTCACTAGAGATTAGATAGTTAGGAAAGTAGTATATTCGAAACAGAAGTAAGTGCACTGATATTTTAAGTCTTCGCGTACCTCGTTATTTATCTACGTATTGCTTCGATTGGGCGCATCTCTTAATTTAGATTGCTTGAACTTGTGTTGTTGATTGTGTGACAAATAAATTAAGCAGTTTTGGATATGGCTAATCTGCCTTCCCTTCCTCATACATCTCTAGGCGTGGAGAGAACCTACAATGTTACGATTGATAAAAGATTCCTCGTAAAAATAACAAGGTCGAATCAGATGTTGACCCACTCTTGAACTGCTTTGATTTCGCCACTCCTTTTCTTTCCCGTCCTCTAGATGGCTTTTTCTTCACTGCACTTTATAGAAAGGGCACACCTATTTGACAGCTGTCCATTCATTCATTCCCTCGCACATTTTAGCCGGCATACACTTGAAAGAAAAGGAGTGTCGGCTTTTTGTGTGGAAGAAATACCAGTGAATGTATTCCTACTATCAAAGTGACAGATCGATTTATAGACCATTTGGGTGGATCCTAGCTAAGCACACTGCTTGGCGACAAAAAATTTGGCGATAAAGTTTACAATATGACAACCCTTCCTGATTGTCCAGTCCGGTGGCTAAAGTATGGCAACCCTAAAACCGTTCAAGCAAAAAAACGGGGGATAAGTGGACATTGTCCATTTTCGCCTTTGACCCTGCTTGCTGCAACATGTCGAGTTCACCCCTGCGCTTACTTTCTTTCCCACGTGTTCTAATTTTCGGCTTGATTTTGCACCGGTTGTTAGAATGGCTTGCGAAAGAAAATTTCTTGAAAGTGAGGCAACCACAGGATTTTTTTGTTTTGCTTGGAGAACAAGGAAATAAGGCTGTTTTAGATTGGGTTATGAAAGAGAAGGATTAATTCCCTCCAGATATGAGTGTCCGAAGTGTAAAAAGGAACGTTTGGTTGAACGAAAGGGTACGATTGATGGTTTTGAATGGCGTTGTCGACCATTCATATGATTTATAATAGGTACGGTGACATAGATAATCTCAGTCGCGACGGACTTTTTTCCCGAAAGAACCAATGGAGTTGTGGGACCAAGACAGACTGTGCTGGGTGCAGACCCGCAACTTTCGCCTGTCAGAACTTGTTAGGGGCGTGAGAGAGACCCGTCTAGGGGATTTAAAGAGTCAGGTAGGAAGGTGTGACGGAAGAGAAGCGAACTGCAATCCGGAATTGAACTTTTCTTCATGAAAAGGCTGTGGAGCAGTGAAAAATAGATACCTTAAAAGTGGAGTTAGTTTATTTAATAAGGATATTATAACTTATTTAAATATAATATTAACTTATTTAATAAAATGATATTTGGGCAAAACTGAGGGATTTCTCTCGCTACCCATGAATAAAGCATATTTGGGAGGTCACGACATTATAACACATTTCATTTGAAATATTTGTAGCTTGTGATATTTTTATAAGGCATGGTCATAAATATTAAATAACATAAATTACCCTGTGAATGCTTATAATAAGGTTTTAAGCAAGTACCATTTTGTTGTGTAAAAATCAGGAAGAATTCTTTTCACAGTTAGAATTTACATTAAAAAGTGGACTTTCATTTTTTTTCAATGTAATTTATACCAATCTTAAAGATTTACCATCGTATGACAAACTTCTAAATGCATCTAAAAAGAAATCTGCCGTTTGACTTGGTAACCACTTCAGCGCGGCCATTTTAACGTTGTGATCATCAGATCATTTTTGAGGGCAAGAACGAATGATACTTGGTATCGTTCCCATGTTTACTTCTTCATCCTGAGACTAAAATTCCACAACCAAAACTCCTTATCGGTTTCGTAACGAAGATTATTAGGGTCCCCTTGCTAAGTTAGGTTTAGGGCCTTATGCCGTACATGGCGTCAGTCAGGCTTTGAGTCTCCTAGAATTCTGCCCCCCCCCTCGCGATATGGGGGTATATGTTACACCATAGTCTTATCAACTCTAAACCAATTTGGTTCAAAAGCGTACCTCCTTCGACGAGGAAAATCAAAGAAATATTTTCGTGTTTGTGCAATTCTTTGACATTTTTGGAACCCAACTTGAGCCTACATTCCAAAACCCTAAGGATTCTTTCGCAGTCTTTCAAAAATTCTTATTACAATGTGATGAAAACCATTAGATACGAATGAAACCATGTAATATATACCGTAAAATCCTGCGTATAGCGTGCACCGGTGTATAACATGCACCTATACTTTGAAGATGAATTTTTTTTTTAATTTTTAGGTACATTCGCCGTATAACGCGCACCCCCTTTTTTACGAAGAAACCTGAAATATTAATATACATTGCTGTTATGTTTTTTAAGTCATTTGTTCGAGGTATTATCCCAGACATTTGAAAAATGGGATACTTTAGAACTACACTCTTTTTTGTTCATAAAGCAAGTTTTATTTCTTTTAAATAAACAGTATTTCTTTACATGCAGAAGTAAATTTATTTTTATGCTCATCTCTTTTGTAATTTTTAAAGGTATCGTTTTTATACCCGGCGTATAATGCGCAACCTTAACTTTTGACTTTATTTTTTGTGTTAAAAGTTCGCGTTATAAGCCGGATTTTACGGTACCTTCTTTAAAAACTTTTGTTCGATTTTCAGCTACAGGTTATCATTAATGATAAAATGTCACCTACTGAATTCCTCGCCTTGCATGTATGTATGTCTGTTTTTAAGTGTTCTCTTTCCTTTCCATTTCATTGCTCATAATGTTTTCTCCATACACTTCAATCTCAGTGGCGTAACGGAGAATAAGCAGGATTTTACAAAGGGTACGTACTTAGCGTCTGTCAGACTTTGCCCCCCCGCAATGCAGGGGTTGCGGGAGTGTACGGTACGCCACTGCTCAATCTGCATACGATTTTTGTACGCTTTCGCGCCTCTTTCATGTAAGAAACTAGTGACAGCGCTTATTTCAAAATCTGCGGGATTTTCAATTGTGTATGAAGATTTTTCAAACACGCATAAGCAAACATTAAATAATGCAACCATAATGGCATCTAAAATCAACCAATAGGGCGAATTCTGGAAACGGCGACCACAGCTCTGCTAGCGGCAATATTTCCAAACTTTATTTGCTTAAATAACATGCCCCTGTAATTTAAGATGATAAATAAACTATTTTTTATTGGTGTTAAAAATGTATATTTATCATGTGCATAAGTCAAAATAATTATGAAATACAGTGAAAATCGCTTAACACGAAGCTGAGGGGGACTGAAATATTTTTTCGTGTTAAAAGAATTTCATGTTAAAGGATATTGCAAAAAAGACATACATCAACAAAATTAAGTTTATTTTATTATTTTTATAGAAATGTATGTATGCATATATTTAATAAAAGCAATGAAACAAAAACATTCAGAAATACAAAATTTTCAAATTTTCTGAAAAACATAACATCTATTGAGTTTTTAGAATATAATCTGATTTTTTTTTTTGCATCAAATTGTCCACAAATTGTTCGATGTCGTCTATTTGTTATTCATTTCACCATTGGAATGTGAGTTTGTTATGAACGTTTGGTTCTATAACATTTAAAAAATAGAAAATTCCTTCAAAGAATTCGAAGAGCACTGTTATTCCATTAGGCTTAGCTGAGCTAGCATCGAAACATAGCAACTAGTGTAATCAGTTTCCAGATTTACAAATATAAATATAAATACAGTTAGATTACATAAAATACAAATATAGTTAATTACAAATGCCTAAATATAAAATTATGAAATTCATCACTTTAAAAATTAATTATTTTTCATATTATAATGTTCTATAATTTTATTTTATTTTTCTTTGTTGAGTTGAATAATATTTGTCTCAACACAAGTCTGTATAACTACTTATACTTTTCATGACGTTCCTCAGTTCGTATGATGTGGGAACAGGAGCTGCATTATTCATTTCATTTTCATCATCGGAATCTGCATGAATGAAAATTTTTTTAGCTTTGGACGGACTCCAAAATGTCTTTGTCTGCCACAATTGGAGCTGCACACACATTTTCATTATCTACTGCAATGGATTCTTCCGATAATACAACAGTCCAAACCGACTGTTGTTTTCCATATTTTGCTCATTTTCAGAAAGGAAATCTTTTCCGAGTCAAGCGATTTTCGTTTCGTGTAAAGAGAAAAAAAAATGCTTGAAGATACATAGTAGTTTGTCGGGACCGTTGTATTATTTCGTGTTAACCGATATTTCAAGCGTTTTCGCGTTAAACGTATTTCACTGTATATTCTACCTTCACGAAGTATACATTTTAACCCCCTTGTGTGTGGGAAAACATTTTTCAAATACAAAAAAAGCATAAAAAGACAATTTTTTCATTTAAATTTAAATCCTTTTTGGAATGGGATTTAAATAAATTTTTCGCCTTCACAAAAGTGTTTTGGGGTTTAAAAAATACAATTAAATAATTGTAGAATCGAAAAAAGGGCGATGTTCGGAAACTGTAGAATTTCACTGAAGATTAGTTGTTACTGCAAAATTTGTGTTTTTTTATAATTAATCCTGCACTGTAGGGATGGCGATCTAAGATCGGTTAATCGAAGAATCATTCCCTCGGAAAAAAAAATCGTTTTTAAATTTGTGCACTAATAATTAGTGAATCAATTTCACCCAAAAATCGGCATTCGATTTTTTTTTTCGTAAAACCATAAAATTCCCCAATAGTTGAATGGCGGAATGCGGGCTTAAACGAAAATTTAAAACACTATTTATCGGGGGATTGTGCATCTAAGTAGACCCAAATTTTTTACTGAAAGGGACCCCTCTATCACCCCTTTATAATAGCCATGATGTATATGGTATCATGGATAAATCTGCCCTTTTGAGCGCCTTTTTGATTCCGCACATCCAAGGATGACGGAACCCTTGGATCCCTGTAGACATGACGCTTTTTTTTTTAAAAGCTTAGATATTAAGCATTGGGGAAATATAAGCTATATTTTCTATTTTAAACATTTTTAAAGTAAAAATACATTTAGAAAAAAAATGTCCTTTTTTTCCTTATACTTTGATATAGTAAAAAAAAATTTAAAGTAAGAATTCCTGAACTAAAAAAATTTCCCCGTTTTACTGATAAAGAGATCGTTTATTATATGGTATCTTTCTTGTTTTTCATAAAATGGATTTATTTTTACATTGTAAATGCAGACTTGAAATTAAAATCCATTTTTTAGAAATCCTCTTTTAGACCTCGATTTTTTTTGTGAATCGATTCATCAGGTTACGATTCGAATCGATTTAAAAATCGATCCTTTTAGGAAAGAATCGCCATCCCTACTACACTGTACAAAAATCCCATCAAATATACAATATATTATTTTTTTAAAAAAAATTGTGTTTATATTTCAGACTTTATTTACATTGGGAAGTTGGGCTGGAAAGATAGTTTGATCCGTAAAACTGATCTGTCATTTTATAATTTATAACTAACACAACATGCTTCATTTAGTTTCTCTATTCAGCTAAGTCCGGGATGGGCATTAAATCGATCGCGATCGACCAGTGGACCGCCGAGACATTTTGGGGTGACCGCCTTCCCAAGACCTTTAAAAATTTTCCCTTTTTACGAAAGTCCAGAAATATCGGATTTATTCGTTTAAGCCACGCCCCCAAAATTTTCAACAAGATTTTTTTTAAAATTGAAAAATAGTCTAAAAAGGCTTGTCTTATCCCAAATTTTTTGAAATTAAAATAAATTTAAAAAGGGGAAAAAATAATAGGAAATGAATAATTAATTATATTTTATCAATTTTAAAACTTTTAAATACATGAGAAACTGTAATTTCAAAACCCCTGCAACAAATTTTTTTTTTCCCCTTTGATTCTAAGCCACACCCGATTTTTTTGTAGCATTAACATTGAGATAAAGTGGCGATTCAAAAATAAAAACATATTTTAAAAAAAACGAAAAAAAACGCATAAAGGGAAAATTTTGTTGAATAGAAAATGCATTTCGCTATTTGGAGGGAAAAAAAATCAGAAAATGTTCTTGGTTTAAAAAAAAGTTCCTAAATAAAAAATTCTAAAAATGGAGGCCCGACTGTATTGTATAATTTATTTTAGTTTACTACACCTACCCCACTGGGTGAACCGCAACACTTGAAAAATTAGAAAGTACCCCGTGCCCTGGAAAAGTCAGCCCACCCCGAGCTATGTTCTAAGAACATGGTGAAGTAAAACACTCTGGTAACAGCTCTCTTGATAAAGCTAGCTATGTGCCATTGCTTATTTTTATTTCGCGCTGTAATATTAGCGGATATAGAGATAAATTAGTTCTTTGATGTGTGTGCTGCACACCGGATATACCCAAGGACAAAGAGGAATGACCTCAAGGATACTTATTTTTAGATTCAGCAAGATTTATATAAGTTTATTGAGAAGTATCACAGAACTCTCTCTTTTTGTAAAGATTTAGGTAGTTGGAAATGAGAGTTTCTGGAAGGAAAAATATCTTGTAAATAGTTGAATTAGATTTTCTGAAGGTGGGCTGTCGCATTTCGATCTCAAATATTCTGCTATAATGAAAAATTACAAGGCTTGTTGTGTTATTTGATTCTTTGGGGTCGACCAAAACAGAAGCTGGCCTCAACAAACTTCTTACTTTTGAACAGAGGAAGTTTAAACAAAATATTCAGTTCATTGAACATTTTATGCAGTTTTTATGCCGGTCTCGAACAAAAATTGTTGGAATTCCGCATTATATCGTATCAAATTGAACTTTAATTTTGACCTGAAGTTTTTAAATATTTCACGTATGTTTAAACTTTTTTTTTTTTTGAACTTTTATTTTACCGATTGAAAGGTTTAGTACAGCGATACTTAAACTGTGGTTCACAGACCCCTGGGGCTTCCCAGTGTTTTACTAGGGTCCGCGAAGGTCTCTCATTGAATGTTAAGATTTTCCTCTTTTACAGATTCTGAAAGACCTCGCGGAAAAATTGAAAGATGTGCCATCCTAGACGAGATCGCGAAATTGACTCCAATGTAAAACTTCGTGTGTATTTCGTGTTCAAAAGAA
Source organism: Trichonephila inaurata madagascariensis (assembly GCA_019973955.1). Classification (NCBI taxonomy): domain Eukaryota; kingdom Metazoa; phylum Arthropoda; class Arachnida; order Araneae; family Nephilidae; genus Trichonephila; species Trichonephila inaurata. The sequence continues at coordinate 80,048 of BMAV01001832.1, forward strand.
TATTAATTCACTTTTTATATTACCCAGAATTGCCAGCCCCGACTACAACGTGATGTTTTTTAAAAAATCTATGGTAGAAACACATATGTGAAAAGGTTAAGAGCTGAATTCATTGCATGCCAATACGATAAATGTGTTTAAGATATGGGGGTCGGCGATGTCAGCCTGATACCTAAAGGGAGGCCGCACGCGCACTCGGAGATCAAAGGTTTAAGAACAACTGGTAAAGTAGATGCTCGCGTATTTGCAACCATGTCCTTGATGCACTCATTATTAAACTAAGTCCCAGGTATAATGACCTGCACCTCAAAAGTCAGTAAAAGTGTACTGGTGCAGAGTCTCAAATCCTGGCTTTGCAGGGGCAATGTTCTCATAGTTACGCTTACCAAGTAAGTCCATCAAAAAGCAAAATCACGATGTAATCTGAGTAGTCACAAATACCGAGTCAGGCGATGTTTTTAGTTTATGTATGTGTGAATCCTGATTCCACAAAACCCCGTCGTATAGAAGCTGATGTACATTAATCTTTAGCGAGTGGACCTCTAAACCTATCAGGCCACCGTACTGGGCCCAAGGAACATTAAATTATTTCCCCATTGTATTTACTGTGATGTATTCCTCCCTCGGATTTTAAGTAACTTTCCATAGTGGAAATCACTTTGTATTTCTCATATGCATCCTGACTACGTTCGAACCCTGATTTTGGTAAAAAAGCGTATAAATGTATACAATATTTACGATATTTAGTGTCACTTAGATTAAAACATATATAAAATTGTTTTAAAGGTAAAATATTATTACAAACAATTATTTTAAGTTCCATTATTTCAGATATAAAAATGAACATGTAGAAATGATTCAATTTTCTTAAAATATTCTTTTCAATTATTTAAATAAATATTCCCAGCCTCCAATCCATTGTTACCAAAAATACTGAATAGTTCCTTTGCACAAGAAAATTTCACTAGTTCAAATTGATATGAATTAAGGCATCCGACTACTTGGTGACAACTTCTTTTTTTAAAAAAAAAAAATGGAGACTGGAGGTTTTTGTGGTTTTTTAGATTTATTCAGCATACACGAAGAAAAGCCTAAAAAATTAAAGAGGAAAAAAAATTATTATTATATTAAAATGGGAAAAATGGGCTAAAATGACAAAAAATACATAAACGTGTCCATGCCCTGTACAAATAGTAATTGGAAACAAATTTCTAATTTTTTCACTTTTGATGTATTACTTTGCTATTCCTTTTTTGAAATGACTTCAGGATAAGATGTTTTTAATTCTGCTGCACCCTTATGAGCATACTTTTATCTCTTAGCGGCTTATATGAAATTGCTTTAAAAACAGTGGATTATATTCACATGAAATTGAACTGTAAAATTTTTGTAATAAAATACAGGACATAAATCTGTAGGTTAAAACACTTTACTATTATATGAATGCACAAATAAAGCCTTCAGCAATTATTTTAAACTTTGTTAAATCGTTGTCCCCGTTTGAGCTTCTTCGAGAAAGAAAAAAGAACATTTCGAGTAAAACGCATTTTAAAAGTTTGACTTCTTATGTAAAAGTTATGGCATCTGCTTCTTTACTAAACACTTGCAATTCTTGTTCTAGAGAAAGTGTTTTGGAAAATAAAAACTTTATACTTTAGTAAAACTAATTAGATGCATATAAACAAAAATTATAAAAATGTGAATTTTTTAAAAAGCCATGATTTTAAGATATAGCTGATACTTAATAATATTAGTAAATACATTTTTACTCGTTATCTTTTAAGGTAACCGACGTCAAACCATGATTTTGGTAAAAAGGTATAAATGGATAATATTTATGGTATTTAGTGTCAATTAGATTGTGAAAATGTATATAAGATCATTGTTTTAAGAATATTATTGGAATAAAAATTATATTTATTTTGATGCAAATGCAATATAGAATGACCCATTTCAAAAATATTTCCCTTTTGTGAAAATGCTTCTATTATAATAATATTTTTGGCTCGTCTTTATAGCTCATAGACCTCTGTCTGAGGCTCAACTGAATTTTGAAATACATAACTTAGAAGTTGGGTTTATCCATGTCATACGACCACAGAGGGGAGAAATTTTGGGCAGAAAAATGCCAAAAATTATATTTCAATTGGTTGTAACCTTGAAAATAATGAGAATTTTTCTAAAAAATAGTTCGGTCTCTCTGAAAGTCCTTACGAGTATATATATATAAGGAAAATATTATTATTTTAGAAGATTTTTTATAAAAGGAGAACATTTTGGAAAGTTGTAATTTAAGCAATTTTTGCCAAAATATTGTATTTAAATAAATTTTTTTGTCAAAATGTGTCCTTAAAACAATTTTATACATGTATTCTAATCTAAGTGACACTAAATACTTGAAAATTATCCATTTATGCGCTTTTTAAATACGTAATCCTTCGAACGTAGTCGATACCAAGGCAAATAATTTTGTAGGGTACGGATTTTTTCAATCTGATCTTGGTCTTCACGGATCTGCCCTTACTGTAGGAAGTCACACTCTACTTCTTCTCCTGAATGTAAGACCTTCCATATATAACGCTAATAATGAGGAAATCGGTTGTGTTCTACGAAACCTTATATTCTCTTGGTCAATTTTGGTTCTTCAGGTTGGAAATATCTCCCAATTTGATAACTATTTTTATCATTTGACAGTTTGTTTCCAAAAAGATGTCGATTCTTGCAAAAGATAGCTCGATGCTTTTAGAATTCATCGAAACTTTTAAAGAGATCTTTTTAGCTTCTAGTTCTTGTTGTGATATCTAGTCAACCTAAAACGTGATTTTTCTGGCGAATAGCCAGTGACAAAAACACGTGGTGTTTTTAATAAAAGAAGAATTGGGTTCAGTCCTAGGAGAGCCCACACCCTTGGCGCGAATTATTTGGCGTTGGCGATAATTGTGCCATCTTGGTAACCCTACTTTGAATACCAGGATATAAAAAACTCGCTTCTGGAAATTTCGTATTTTGTCGGCGGCATTCCTAAATTTATTTTATTTTGGGGAACCGGACTGGAATGGTTGCGTGTGAAGCAGTCATATCTAGGAATTTACTTTAGGTTGGAATGCGAAAGTGCTAGAAAGAATTGATTGAAATAAGTGCTGAAGGAAGATTTATTGCTTAGGAGTTATATGAATGTCCTAAATGTAACGATTGCATGATGTAACATGGTCAGACAACAAAACGCTTTCGAAATTGCACCAGCCACGCCGAAGGTATAAGCTCTGGCCATCACCCTTCGCAGAATAAAACGGCGCGCCCACACGACTTCATTCACTTAGCGATGAGAACTTCAAGACTTTTTGTAACGGTCGTTGCTGTACCTCCACTCGCGATCAGCGGTAAGGGTGCTGTTTTTATATATTTTTTATCTTAAATGCTTAATTTCTGTATTGCTGGCATATATTTTCATTACGCATCCAGCCCTTATCTCTCTGTATTCACTTGCCGCCATTGTTTATGCCGGTTTGGCGCTATCCTGCTCATATTTTGGCGCTTTTCGTTTTTGTCGCCGCGTGGGCTTCCAGGATTTTACCTAGATGAATTGCGTTTGAAGTCGCGCCAGTGTGTAACTTTTGGATATTTATACCATCCAGCAGGGCGCTGGGCATGATCCTTCCAGGGTACGCGCGGGCTATTTCCTAATTTCTTTTCGCGTGTTGCGTCCAACGAAAAGGCTTTTAGGTGTGGTGAGGTAAAGAAAAGGTCTACATTATTTATTATAATAACATAGGAATATGTAATTTTTACTCTTAGATAACTAAAATAAAAAAAACAATCTTCGCTTTTAAAAAACGCGCTTAAAGCAAAACGCAATATACTAGCATAATAATAAATACAATAGCCTCTAAATATAAAATATCAAATGATTTACTACATCGTCAATTTAAAATACATAAAAAAATAAAACATTTTCATCTCCAAAGTTAGCCATAGTTAGTCTGTAGAAGACTTAGTCTGCATATCATCAGCCAACTTGCAAACCCGGTATATAATTACTTTTCAACTCGCTAATCTCTGTAGACGGTCTTCCTAAAATGTCTTGACGATCCACCGGTCGATCGCGATCGACTTAATGCCCGCTCCTGATTTAAAGTTATGCTGGATGTTGTTAAGTTTCATCTTTCAAAAAAATAAACAGTTAGTTGACGTCAGTATATATTTGATAATTTTTTGACAAACAATTTTAAATTATTCACCAGCTAATGTAAGCAAGTTTTCCCGTTTCTCGAGCCTGTTTATATTTTATATATGCGTAAATGAATAATTGTAGCCAAATTACAGCAAGAAATACGAATTCCTATGTTCAAATCTATACAGTTTGGTTTGGCGACCAAATGGGGCCGTGGTAACCGTGTGGTCAATGTCACGGGCTTGTGTCTAACGTGGCCTGAGTTCGAGCCTAGTGCCATTGAAGAACCGTTATGTAGAGGGTGCCGCTGCATTTTAAATCTGTAGAGCAGTGACTCTCAACCTTTTTTTTTATTGCAGCACATTTTTAAAAATTCTCGTACCCAGAAAATAATTAAAATAAAATAGTTTAAAAAGAATTTTGTGCTTAGTCACAATAATACACAATGTCAAATAGTTTATGATGTTAATTTTCAGTGTTTAGTAAGATAATATGTACAACAAAATGTTCCCATTGAGCAATTAATTATAGAAATACATTTAATGCGAAATTTGAGCTAGAAGATTTTTGAGGATTTCATTTATATTTTATCGCAAAATGTACAAAATGGCGTTCCATTTCATTATCTGCATTTGGGGTAAAATCCTTGATTCTTTTTAATTTGTTATTGCTGAAAATCTAAATTCCTTCCAATAAGATCTAGAAAACTGTAACAATGTTTTAAAGCTTTTGTGGCTATTATGAGATAATCACCTCTTATTTTAATCCAAAATGAATCAATTGGCTCTTTTCGAATGTTTTGAAATTAAATCTCGATTATTACTGAAGGAGATTAGTTTTCCTCTTCATCAAAGTAATGTATTAGCCATTGATATCCGTTATCACAAATAGATTACGAACCGATTAAAAGTTTTTCCACTAATCACGTAGAAAAGATAAGTTAAATACCACGAATACCTCTTATTTTTTTTTTCTGCGGCGATTTCGGCTGCGGCGTAGTTGGTTTGTCGCTGGCCTTCTGCAACTATAAAGCCGCGGTAGCCCAGTGGTTAAGGCAGTAAGTCAACGCAGACATGTCATGAGTTCGAGCCCCACTCCTACTAAAGACCGCCGTAGCGATGTGACGTTAAATTCTGTCGAGAGCTGAAACGTCCTCCCGCTGGTGGTGTGGCAGTTAGGAGAGGGGTGTCCAGCTCAGTGTCGTCCACGCCTCTACTTGACCAGCGGTCACAAAATTACGCGGGCCCGCCGCCAAAAGCCCCGTGTAGCTGAACAGAAAGGCGACGTTAATATTCAATTGTACCACCTGTAAAACTGGCGTCGCGGGTCTGACACAGCCCAAGCCGCAGTTTCCTGATGCAGAAAATCCCACAGCGTGCATGCCGTCTTTCCTTTTAACGAAACCTCTGGTCTCTTTGACGGCCAAGATTACCAGCAACCTTTCCAACCAAAATCCGTTAAAGTTGGGAAATGCAAATAAGATAGCTTTAAAATGGAACAGAAGTTTCAAAGCTGGATGGCAATTTGATGAATGTTATGTTGGAGGTGATACAAGCGTGAACTCTGGACAGCCTATCGGAAAGTTACATAGAAACTCAACTAATAATACTACAAGCAGTATACCTACCATTGCACACGCGCCTAAAAGTTTCCATTTAAAGATTGAAGTTGGTTTGGGAATAAGGTAGGACTGATTATTTCATATTAGGACTTGTAATAATATTAGAAGTGAGAATAGGCAGATAATATAATTATTTTGAGAAAGTGGTCTAAATTACATGATTCGGTTTTAACTACATTTTGTGTGTCGTTCCATTCTGATTTCCTCATTTATATGTTCATTCCTATAAATCTTCATATATCGTTTATATTATATATCTCAATGCTTCAGTATTAAGAATTTAAATGTCTGTTCATTTTATAAATCTCACACCTCTAGCTCACATGATATCAAGGATATGGTCACCAAAGGCTATATATCATCATAAGTGGTCAAGTGCTGATTATACGTACGAAAAAGATCCCTCCTTTGAGTGTCCATTGTTTGGTTTGGATGCTCTCGGCACAAAGCCCTAAAAATAAAATTTCGTAATGGGAAGAACTCAGGTAGTGCCTCCCCTCATGTTAAAACTTTGCAAGGCCAAATATTTGGTGGTAATTGGTATCGCCTAAATGGTGCCACCCTAAAAGGGATATACCAGCCCCTGGAGCAGAATGTTTTGATCTGCAAAGGTAGGTTACCTATTTAAGCAGCCCCTATTTACGGTGAAAAGAAAAAATATTTTCTAAACGGCCCAATGATTGATTTTGAATTTTAATTTTTGCTCAGGGAAAATGGCTTAATTTTAAAAAATTTCCCTAATACACTTTGCTAGGGCCCTGGGTGGGCTGGGTGGCAGCCCAGTGGTTGGCGGGGTACGACCATGGTAGTATGTCATGAGTTCGAGCCTAATACCACTAAAGACCCGCCGTGTAGGGCAAAGGATGCACGTTTAAATCTGTCGAGAGCTGGTAAACGTCCTCTGCTCGGTGTGGTGGAAGCTAGGAGAGGAGAGTGCCAGCTAGGGTGTCGTCCACGTCACTTTGATCATGGTTCAAAAATCATTATGTGGTCCGTCGCCAAAATCCCTCGTGTGTAGCTGAACAGTGCGATGTTAATATTCACTCATCAAGAACAGAGTGGAATACAAAAGTGCTGCAGCACAAATGGTAGAGAAAATCACTGAGGCCTCAAACGTCCTCCCTATGATGAAAGTTAGGAGAAGGGGGTATCAGGAGCTCAGCACCATCCTCGCCACTTCGACCCGTCTGCTGGGTCCGTTTCTAATAGCCCCGTGCGGCTTAGAAAAGTGACGTTAATATAACTCTACTCTCTCTTTTGTTACTCTAAAATTACTATTTTCAAATAAAAAAAAAAATATAAAATTTTACATATTATCGTAAATTAATTTCAATTGTTCAGAACTTTTGTATTTTTATTTTTAAGAGAAATTTATTTAAGGTGCTCCATGTTCTCAGGAACTGCAATGGTAAAAGCGTATAAATTGATCATATTTTATGATATGTAGTGTCACTTAGATTAGAAAAATGTATATAAAAATTGTTTTAAGACTAGTTACAAATGGTGTACTATTTAAGTGTTGTTAGTTCGACAAAAATGAATTATGAAATTTAATTCCATTTTCAAAATGTTCCTTTTGTGAAAATGCTTCTTTTTATAATAATATGTTGCCTGTATATAGCTCAGACCTCTGTATTGCAGGCCTAACCCCAGAATTTTTGGAAATATATAACTTAGAAGATGAATGAATTCCATGTTTTACGACAACAGAGGGTGTTCTTACAAGAAAAACGCTCTGAAAATACTTATTTCAATGGGCAACTCTGAAAATAATGTGAATTTTTCCTAAAATTCATAGTTGAGCCTCTGTACAGAGATTTGAGCTGTATACAGGCAAAATATTATTATAATAGAAGCATTTTTTCTGCCAAAAGGAGAAACATTTTAGTATGTTGCCCTAAGTTAATTTTACCGAATATTCTTTTAAGTAAGTGTTTTAGCCAAAATGTGTCCTTAAAACAATTTTATACATGCATTCTAATCTAAGTGACACTCAAAATATCGTACAGCACTATCCATTTATTAAAATCACGGTTCCGGAACGTAGTCGGATACCTTAAAGAAAAATTAATCAGCCTGAGAAATACAAATAGCAAATTAGTGTGAGAAAATTTTTTGAATGTTATTGCTAAAAAAAAATAATAACTACTACTTTGAGAAAGATGTTAAAAAACTACAACCCATCTTTCAAAATGATTTGTGGTATAACATTATATACATTATTAAATGTATCATTGCACTGAAAGTAAAACCAGACTGATTTTTTACCACCTATGTATCAAATCTGAAAGAGTTTTTGGCAGATGTACCAGCATCATTGAACGTAATTGATGGTTATGACTCTCCCCGGCTTTACCGCTTTTGCCGATCCCAATCTCAAATTTGTTTCATCTTTGAATTAGGAAAAGTCCATAGATAAAAATGAAGATGTAAATAACGTCGCAGATATTTTATAAATGTAAAAATTATATATTAATAAAATTTATTTTAACAATGAAAAAAATAAACAAAAAATTACTTTGTGTTCAGAAAATGTCATTTAGTGTTTATTTATTGTCGTTATTTAATTTTATATGTATTCTAGCCTTTACTTTCTCGCTTCCCTGGATATTTCATTATGACGTGTGACTGTATATATATATATATCTGCTTCTTTTTTTTAACATATTTATCTTGCTATAACATCATCAGCTTTCGATTGTATAGAAAGACGTACATATAACCCTCTTCTTGGTACAAAAATGACAGGTCTTTAATTTCAAAAGCAAAAGTTTACTTATCTTGTAGGGCCCACAACCAACCCCTCGAAGATGATTTGCATTAAAAATTTTAATCTGTGCTGAACAAAAAAAAAAGTTGCTTTTTAAATTTCTAGTGTGTAGGTGTAAGTGTTCAAAAACGGGATTTTTGTCTATAGCTCCCCTTCGAAGACGATTTCCACAAAACCTGTTTTTAATGGATCTGTGTGTACTTAGCAAAATAAAGTTTCTTACCAAATTTCAGGTCCATAAGTTCAATAGTTTGGCGAACGTTTTTTTTATTTTGCCTATCTATAATGCCCTGCAACCCTCTCTCCTTCTTTGGCGTCGATTTTCATGGGGAATCATGGTTTATAATGGATCTCTGCTCAACAAAAGATGCATGCTTGCTAAATTTCTAGTCTGTGGATCTTATAGTTCAAAATATAACTTTATTATCTATAACTCCCCCGGCAACCCCCTTGGTTGTCAGTTTCCGAAAACCCCTTTTTAGCGGATCTTTATTCCTCAAAAGGAGCATGCCTGAAGTTTACAGATATAATAGTTCTAGATGCCCAGTGATGAGTTTGTGAATGAGTGAGTGGGTCCCTTTTTTTTTCTTTATATATATAGAGTAATTAAAATTGTTAAGAGTGTCATATAAATTATTTATATATATATTATATATATATATAAAGTGTTACTTTTAATTGACAACTGCACGTGTTTTGTATTTAAGTCACAGGGAAAGCTAAAATCTTATTTTTTTTGACGATTTGAGATTTTACATTTTTAAATTGTATAGATTTTTGCCTTTCTAAAAATACCTTACTTTAACCCTTCTATAGGGTAATTAGAAGCGCTTAAAACCGATTTTAAATAATTAAGCTTGAAATTACGCCCATTTGAATGAAAATTTAAACGTCTGATATAAACCGAAACATGTATCTTTATTGTAAATTGTGCTTTTTATTTTATTTAGGCCTCCCAGCTGATTAGAAGTTTTTTTCTCACTGTGTATACATTAAACAATTTATCACAAAATGTAAACTTTATGTTCTGATGTACCTTTTCTGAGAAACTATTGTTCACAGGTGTGTAAATTTTATGATATATTTATAATGATGTCTAATATATACTGAAATGAGCTTTCAAAAACCAAAAGTTATTTTTTACAAAAAAACTTTTATGTGAAAATGGATCAAATTTTGCAAATTTTTTAGCAAAGATATTTCATAAATTATTAAAAAGTTCAAAATTAGCTTTCAAAAACCTCTACCAGTAATGAAAGGTGTGTACTTTTAATTGTATGAAAATCTCCCCAAGAGCTATGTAATATTATTAACAGTGACTTTTGAGAAAAGGTAATGAAACAGCCAATTTAACATTGTCAGCATGTATAGAGAGACAGATTTAAACTCCCTAACATTCTAGTCATGTAATGTATTTCCTTTTGCTGCCGGGGTCCCGGACCCTCCCCCCAAAGTCCTTTTGATTTTTCCGATTATTATAATTCTAAGTATATACGTATATAAAATTTAATTAAATATTTGCTATTAATGATTAATTTTATTAATTTAATGCTACCTTATTTTATTCAATAATTAGTTTTACTGTGTTTTTGTCTGAAAAATCGACAAAAATCAAAAAATAGCATGATACTAAAGAATGGTGAAATTTCAACCCTGACCCCCTTGAAAAATTCCCTTTGTGCGCTACTGATTCTTTTCAATTAAAGTACTAAAAATAAAAATAAAAAGTTTCTTGCATTCAACAATTTTTAAGACACATCACCATTTTTCATCGCTCAAGAATATCAATAAAACACATATCAAAAACTATTATTATATACTTTCTTACTCTGTACTAAATCATAGTTAAGATATCAATATTTTGATAAAAGATCCGTATTCAAAATTCTTTTTTGTTAAATAAGTAATCTTTTTTTGGATCATTCATTGTACGTTTTCCTACTATTTTGATTTCAAAATAGAATGTTTTTTACACACACAAATACACCGTTTTTCTTTAATTATTTCAAAACCACAAGAAATCAATTCTGTGGAGGAGAAAAACAGTTGCATATTATCTCATTCAAATGTTTCACGCAATCCCGATTCCCGTAGTAATAATGATGTGTTTTGTTATCTGCCTGTTCATGCTTATTCTTGTGCCGGATGATTAAATGTTATGAAATCTTAACTTTTCGTTCGCGAACGCGCATTTCGTCCCATTTCCATGACAGGAGTCAGCAGGTATCGCAAGGAATAATGTTAACTTAAGGTGCATTTTGGTTGAGAAAAGCTCGGAGAAACATTTCAAAGCGGAAAAGTGAGTTTTAAAAATTCAAGCATTTTACTTTTTCATTTTATTTTTACGTAAAGAACACAACAGGAATTTTTTGTGTTTTTCAATTCTCCTACTATTACCTCACAATCTCTATTTATTTATTTATTTATTATTTATTTTTTATCTTGGTGGAATTTTCAATCGTTAATAAAATTCATTTTAAAGCGCCCCATTGAGCTGAAATTGTATATACATGATTATTTTGGATGATAATTCAATAATTTAATTATAATTAGTAAAATTATTTTGATTAAAACTAATTATTTTAAGAATTACAAATACAGCCAAGTTGGCATCATTTTTGGCGACTTGTGTCAAAACTTGTGAAAAGGTTTTTTTCTCACTTTTTAAAGCATTCAGTTGAACTGAAATTTTATATACACGATTGTTTTGGATGACAATACGATACTTTAATGATAATGAATAAAAATTAATGACTACTTAATGTTGTGATTCTGTCATATGTATGTACATATTTATATTAATTATAACTATTTAATAAAAAGTAGCTAAAATAAAATTTTCTTTGTTGATCTAAGTAGGAATTGACTTAAATTTTTTTTTTTATATTACTTGTTTAGTTATTTTTCATCATTTACTCAGAAAATAATGGAAATAAAAGAATATTTGTACTTTGTTTCAAGACTTTAATGTTTTTTGCATGTATTAAGGATTATTATTATTATTATTATTTTTGCTTAAAACAGATATTTCTTTTTCTGGTTGAGTGGATTTTTTAGAAAAAAAATGCCTTTAATTACTGTAAGTTTCTTACAAAAAGTATTTTTAAGAACATTTTTTCGATTAACATTCATATTTAAATAAAGTTTTGTTACACCTTCGTAATAGACGAATTATAGTAATTCTATAAATTTATTTTACCATTACACAAAATTAAAAAAAAAATAATTTTACGTATTAAAAAAATGTAAATGTGAATAATTAATTCTTTAATACAAAATTATAATTATTTTGTTCTGTTTGTGTGTTTCTTCTTGTTTTTCTGTGTTCCGGTTTTTTCGGGGGTTCCTTTATTTTAATGATTTTTAAAATAATTACACCTGTTTTGTTTTAGTTTATGAATATTTTATGCTTAACTTCTAAAGTAGTATTCTTTATTGTGAATCAAACTTTCTGTGTATTTGTACCCCAGTGTTTAGATTTAATAATATGTTATATTTTAAGAATAATATCAAATCAGATTGCAACATGAATTATGTTTATAAGAGATAGAAAGTAATTCTTAAATTTTATAACTAATTTTCTAAGACTAGCTAATTTGTAAAAACATATCGCGGCTTTGGAAAAAACTTTTTAAAAATTTGGATTTTTTTCATTGTTGTCCTCGTGAGCAATTTTTTCTAGTTTCTGTGGATTCTGTACAAAATATTACTCAAGCCCTATGGTTGGAATCCCCAAACATTTGTTTTTGTGTATTAAAAAATAATTACGTCTATTAAAATTATTGCTTCTTTTTCACTTTTTCATTAAAAACTATTTTTGAAAAAATTTACTTATATTTGAGTACACTCAAACATTTGACTGGCATAAGACAGTTACTTCAATATTAAATTTATTTCCATTTACAAAGTTTATTGAAAATCAGTGAACATATTATGGTATCCGACTACGTTCGGAACCATGATTTTGCATAAGCGTATAAATGGATAACATTTATGATATTTAGTGTCATTTAGATTAGAAAACGTATATAAAATTGTTTTAAGAATATTATTACAATAAGCAATTATTAAGTTCAATATTTTGACAAAAAATGAACATAGAATGACCCATTTTCAAAATATTCTTCTTTTGTGAAAAATGCTTCTATTTTAATATTATTTTTCTTGTATATAGCTCTGACCTCTGTACAGAGGCTCAACTAGAATTTTTGAAATATATAACTTAGAAGTGGGTTTATCCATGTTTTACGACAACAGAAGGGAGAAATTTTAAGAAAAAAAACGCCGATAATTATTTCAATGGGTTGTAACTCTGAAAATAATGTGAATTTTTCAAAAAAAATATTCAAACCCTCTGGAGAAGTCTGTACTTTATATTAGCAATATATTATTATTTTAGAAGCATTTTTTATAAAAGGAGAACATTTTGAAAAAATGTTATTCTAAGTTAATTTTTTGCCAAAATATTGTATTTAAATAATTTTTTTTTGTCAAAATGTCCTTAAAACAATTTTATACATGTATTCTAATCTATGTGACAGTAAATATCATGAAAGTTATCCATTTATGCGCTTTTTTAAAATCACGTTTCCGAACGTAGTCGGATACCTTAACCAGATTTTCTGGTTATAAATTTCGATCTGCCAGTGCCTAGGGAGCCCTTATATCTTCTCCGCCCAGGGCGCGAGACGAGCTTAAGCCGGCACTGTTGGTACCGATATTTTTCACGAAGCTTGAAAGTTTTAATTCCCAAAATTATAATATTTTAAAACTGGTTGTTCTTGCCCTGAGCCCCACGGAAATAAAAATATCTTTGATAGTCTTTAGCTTTGAGAGGAATAAAAAAATGTTGCTTTTGTAAAAGACTTTATTTTCATTTAAAAAAAATTATTAATTAGAGCTCAACTGTCTTAATCGTGACCGCAACCGGAGGTCCATCCCTGAACTTGTTTGTGCATAATGGCTCTTTGACACCTCAGTTTTAATGGGCTCAATTCATGAAGTCACATGATGAAAACAAAGACGTGCTTATATTGAATTCAAAACAAACATTAAACTAATTGTACTTGTTGTTCTATTTATAAAATTCAGATAAAATTTCAAATATTATTTTTGGGTAAAGATGTTTAAATGTTGGAGAAAAAAAATTTCTTCAAAAAATTTTTTTATTAAAAAAGAATTATATTTTATGTTTATACTTTTAAATAAAATGCATTTTGTATACATATGTTCTTTTTAAGAGAAAGTTTCTGCAAAGAGCAAAACTTGGCAACATCGGAGCACGTGAACTGATTAGCTGGAAACACTAGATAGTTTTAATCGTGTGACTATGACGTCGCAGGAGTTTTTCAATTGATTGGCTAGAATCACGTGGCTTTCACCATCATGTGACTATGACGTCACATGAATTGAACTCATTGTTTCACTTATAATTTGCTTCTTTCCTCACTGAAGTTTGCCCATCCCTGCTCTAGTCTGTCTAAATATACCCAATTGAATGTTAATACGTCTCATAACCTATTAGAATTCATATTATTATTATTATCATCTATTTTTTTTTCTTTTCAGGATTTCTTTAGTATTATTTCACAGCAAGAAATGCTTTTCGTCATCGGCGTAAAATAATAAGGCAACAAAAATGAGTAGACAACATATATTTCACGATCCCTTCTTCTGGCAGCACTTTCAGAAGCAAGTCCAAAACAAGCTCTGGAAGTGCGATTTTCCCAGCAGTATTCTTTTGAACAATTTGCCTCGAGATTCTGATCTATACAGAGACAATTCTATCCTCACAAAAAGAAGACAAAGCATATTGACCTGGTTAGACCATGAAAGCCAGTGGGAAACAGTTATCCTGGGCGCTTGTGTTGAATTGGCATCTCAGCGAAGTGGAATACACAGCCAAATAGTCAAGAGTCTTCACGTTCTGGACGCCTTCAGGGACTTTACAGATCATCTGAACTGTTTTTACAATGTGGCTTCTACAATGTCCATGAAAGGCCAGATTGTCCAACCTGTTAGCCAGTTTTCTTCCCAAATTCATGACATTGACAAACTCGATCCCATCATGCTGGTCGGGTATTCGGAACGTTTTGAAGACAATACGGCCACTTCTGTTTGGGACATATGCGTCGAGAGACACGTTCATATCAACCCTCACCACCAAGGTCACGATGTATGGCACAGTCACAATGAAGATGAATCTTCAAGGACCATCAAGGCTGTAGCTCTGCGAGAAATGGTGTGTGATAAAGTTTCTCGCCGTCTCCAGAAGAACCTAAATGGCGTTGTTTGCAAAGACATGTGGAATGTTGAAATTGTTTACTATCAAGGCTTACCTCAGGCATGGATGGATAAGGCTGATCATATAATGAAACTCATGAAACGAAATGTTTATCTGACTTAAGATATCCGACTACGTTCGGAACCATGGTTTTGAAAAAGCGTATAAACGAATAATTTTTTTTTGATATTTAACATCACTTGAATTTGAATACACATATAAAATAGTCTTAAGAATATTATTACAAGAAAAAAATATTAAAAGTGTAATTTTTTGGCTAAAAATGAACATAGAATTACTCATTTTCAAAACATTCCCCTTTCATAAAAAATGCTTTTATAACAATAATATTTTGCTTGTATATAGCTGAAACTTCTGTGGTGGTGTGATATCGATATAAACCAGAAATAGCCATCACGCGAAAACGATCGTTTTAGCGTGATCGCTAAAATACTCGTTTTCGGAACAGAAGGTGCTCAGATCCTTCCTTCACTTCAATACAGAGCATGGGTTTTTTAAATATATTGCTTAGAAGTGAATTTGTTCATATTTTAATGCATCAGAACAACTAAATTTTAACAAAAGAACATCGGTTATTACTTCAATTGATCGTAACTCCTAGTTCAGGCTCTGTATAGAAGTCTTATATATATATATATATATAAAATTATTATAAAGCAGCATTTTCCATAAAAGGAGAATGTTTTGAAAATATGCCATTCTTTCTTCAAATTTTGCCAAAAAATTACATTTAAGTAATTTTTATTGTAATAATATCTTTAAAACACTTTTATATGTTTATTCTAATTCAACTGATACTAAATATAAAAAAATTATTCATTTGTAAGCATTTTCAAAATCATGGTTCCGAACGTAGTCGGATACCTCAAATTAATTTTAGTTGATATTTCTTTCTAGAAGAAATTCTTGATTGTGGAAAAAACCCTGTACTTTGAGTTTGATATTGATGCATAAATTTAAAAAATCATGCTAGCCTTTGATCAATTTCTCGGAATCTCGGATAAATATATGAATTTTTAAAGGAAAATGATGTTTAAATTGTAATTAAACTTGGAATCGTTGATCTGTGCAGCTGTCGAAAGCTCATGTGATGCTTTCTGATTTGTGAGAGAGAATGTATTACATATTTTTTATAATAAAGTATTGACTTTTGTATTATAGTTTTTAAATGATTTTCACTCGTGAAAACCTTTATAAATAATTTTATTTAGTTTTGATATTAATGTCACTCGCGTAAGTCATATAAAGCTGCAAGAATGGTATAATTTGAGCTTTTAGAAGACCGCTGTATGTACAGAAATTTTAAAAAAAGGTTTTACTTAGTAATTTTATTATGTATTTATAAAAAAGGTTTGGATATTCATTACTTAAATCAGTTAATTATTGGCGTAGTTAAATAATTAACATAATTAATTATTGTAACAATTAAAATCATTTTCGTAAAAAAATCTGAAATCTGGGCACAGGGTTCCCAGGAATGAAGCTGTAAGCGATGGAAATACCAGATTACCACAATAGTATAATAAGCGCCGTTTTTGTCATGAGGTTGACGGCCGAGCCCCTTCAATATCCTATCCTTTACTTGAGACCAAATTTAAAATTTGAACTGTTTAGATGCCAAAAATAGACATAAGTAGTTCAAAAAGAAATAAAGACTTCGAATCACTGAACATTTTTGTTGACTTTCTCATCAGACCTGTCTGATGCTTTCTCTATATTATAGGTATTATCATTTTAGTATTATTATAGCTCATTGAAAAGATATTTGATTATTACATTAGTATTACTCATGATATCGTTAAATTATAAAATCTATTTTCAGAGTAATTCACTACAGTATAAGTAATATTTTTGTACAGTATAAATAATATTGCATACTTCGAAATGCATTTTTTAAGGCTTTATTTAACGTAGATGATAAGAGAGAATTCGAAAAAAATAAAGAATTCGAAAATAATATTCAATGAAGTGTCATAAATTAATGCAAACTGACGGGTTCATAAACAGTATATTTTGATGACAGGCATTATTACGCATACTTTTTTGTATGAAGAGTATCATTTTTTATATACCACTCTATTTGTGCGTAAAACAAATATTGTATTAATCAATAAAGTCTTTGTAGAAATTAACTTGTTTTAATGCATTATTGAATGTGGAAGTATGGATTTTAAATTGGAAGTTTCTCATATGGATTATTATTAAAAGGATAATATAGTGAGATAAATATTGTATGAAAAAGCTGTTTGTTTTTATCCGACTGATTCATTTATTAATATCGAATTATCTCATGTACATTTAAATGTATTTACTTTACTTCATTCATTTGTTCTATTATATGACATTTTGAATTCGAATTATATATTATGCTTTATATACACAAATGTTACTGTAAACAATGGAGTTATACATCTGTTAATTTTTATATTTATTTTCTGAGATTATGTATGCAACACGTGTATATCAATATTCGCAAAATAAAATCTTTTTTTCTTCAAATATTTGTATCTTTTTATAAAGCTTTTTTCAGGAGTTATTATTCACATTAAAATTATTAACATTCGAAATGTTTTTAAAAGTAATTTTGAGTGAAGACATAATAAATACATACTCAACTATAAAAGTACTTTTTATATTATTTATTTATTTATAATACTCAGAAATATGATGATCAATTTATATTACATAGCAAATAACTGCACTATAAACTAAACTCAGTGGCGCAACAGCCCATGAGGGCCAAGGCGTACTGTACCATCTCAGAAAACGTAAACATGGGCGTTGAGGTGCCTGAGAGATGTTCCGCCTGTCAGTCTGACGCGAAACCCCCAATGCAGGGGGCTCTAGAAGTTTTGCCGCCCTCTCCAAAGCAAAAAATTATAATTTATTAAGATCAATTGTTCACATAAATACGCACCTATAAAACTTGAATAATTCCAACGAACAAAAAGGGGGCATGGCAATATATATATTATTTTAAGTCTTAAGGTATCCGACTACGTTCGGAACTGTGGTTTTAAAAAAGCGCATAAATGGATAATTTTCATGATATGTAGTGTCCCTTAGATTAGAATACATGTATAAAATTGTTTTAAGGACATTTTGACAAAAAAAATTTATTTAAATACAATATTTCGGCAAAAAATTAACTTAGAATAACATTTTTTCCAAAATGTTCTCCTTTTGTCAAAAATGCTTCTATTATAATAATATTTTGCCCGTATATAGTTCAGACTTCTGTACAGAGGCTCAACTATAATTTTTGAAAAATTCACATTATTTTCAGAGTTACAACCCATTGAAATAATTATTGGCGTTTTTTTCTTAAAATTTCTCCCCTTTGTTGTCGTAAAACATGGATTAACCCACTTCTAAGTTATATATTTCAAAAATTCTAGTTGAGCCTCTGTACAGAGGTCTGAGTTATATACAGGTAAAATATTATTATATAACAGAAGCATTTTTCATAAAAGGAGAATATTTTGAAAATGGGTCACTCTATGTTCATTTTTTGTCAAAATATTGTACTTGAATAATTTTTTATTGTAATACTATTCTTAAAACAATTTTATATACATTTTCTAATCGAAGTGACACTAAATATCATAAATATCCATTTACACGCTTTTGAAAATCACGGTTCCGAATGTAGTGGGATACCTTAAAAAAAATTCAAAATAATTCGAAATTAAGAACACAATTAATTGTTATTATTTCAAACGAGTAAAATGTAAGAGAAGGAATCGTCCATTTCAGCAGGGCAATTTCTTCGAAAAATAGTCTACTGAGGGTGGGAATCGCAAGCATTTGTTTTAACTTATAGTAACTACACTCAAGACTAAAATAAAACTTCTCCTGTGGCTCTCTATCTACCTGAAACCTCTAATTACCTCTGTTCCCTTTTGGATAGCTGACACCGGACACCGTAAGGGTGAAAGGAATGTCCGTTGTGACCTCACTCTGGGATGGAAAGAAAGTTACTAGTGGATGATGTGTAAAAATATATACTCGAGCCCCTCAAGTTTCAACATAAAAGAAAACTGTCATTAAACATACAGAGTACAAAATAAATAAGATACGCGTTTAATGAAATACCAAATTTTCACACCCAATAATATTCCAGTAAATATATCGAATTTTTAAAAAAAAAATTCAAATTCCATCCAAATGCTACCTTTGAAATTTGCCGCCCCGGGAAGGGGCCCGGTTTGTCCAGTGTAAAGTTCACAAGCACAAGCTTGGTACTCATTTATCGACCCACTAAAGAGATGAAAGGCTGAGTCGACCTTGACCAACCCAGTATTTGAACCCCGGACCTGTAGCGTGGAAGCGCGATACACTACCACTCAGCCACCGGACTTCCAAACAACTAAATGGGAAAATGTTAATATTTAAGTTTTACTGTAAGTAAAACTAACATTAATTTTTCATTTTAGATTATGCTTAATTAAAGTACCTAGTCACATTATATAGGCATAAACATCTAAATAAATTATACAAAATTATTTCTGTTTAAATATATATGAAACAAAAGGTATCCTTAATAAATATCGCAATTAAAAATAATTTAAAAAATTGCAATTGATTTCAAGATCAATAATAATGTAAGCAAAATTTAAACCATAGATTTTTTTTTTTTTTTGCAAAAGAAAAAAAAAATATTGATATTTTTATGTGAAACACAGCAAAAAGAAAAATTACAACATACATATACGTATATCCTTTAATAAAATATAACTTAGATTTATTTTTATCATTGATGAAAGGAATATTAAATTTATTTTTAATGGCAATCGATTCCAATAATAACAATAAATAAATGTAACAAGAAACAGAAGAAGGTAGAAAACTTCCAGTAAAAAAAGAATTTCATTATGAGCTTTATAATACTACTAAACATGATTTTTTTAAATACAGATACACATATATATTATATTCATTTGAATAAAAAAATTCTTAGAATGAGCACTTATTGAAAGCAATTTACACGATACTCAATTATTCGAATTTTTTTTACAACTAAATTTAGTTTAAATTGTCTTTTCTATAATACACACGTTTTCCATCTAATAAAACATAGTATTTTTAAGTATAGTTTAAGCTTTGAGTCATTAATTTATAATAATTTCGAAAATTCTTATTATTCCTATGTCTATTGCTTTATTCAAAATGCTGCCATGTTTATAGATTTTTTTTTACCTTTCATAAGAAAACAAAGTAAGAATTTTTCAAGCTATAAAATATTCTGCAAATATTCTGGACTATTTGACAAAATGTAAATGCTAACTTTACTTAAAATATTTTCACAAATTTGATATCTAAATTAATTTTGGTTTTAGTTTAAAATGGATAAAAAATAATCTGAAAATCAAAAGCGAATGAATAAATAAACAGTTTATTTTAAAACAGAAATATCCTTAACTGTTCATTATTAAATTTAAGAAGATAAATTTTTTTTATCTTGAATATGCAAATTTACCTTTAATCTCGGTTGCTTATTATCAATACCTAAAAAATCGTAGAAAAAGAATATATTCTAATATTCTCAAATGTAATATTTTTTTAAACAATTTTTTTATCTTCACCTTTTTGTAAATTCTCAAGTTTTATCGTACCGCAAGATAACTGGCAATAGCAAGGCTCTCTTGACTTTAAATCTTTAGTTTCGGTTTGTGTTAGCGGTTCTTAAATTTATCATACTTCCGATAGATGGCAGTACAAGGTTTCTCTCTTGGATTCACTTCAACTTAAGTTTTAGTTTGTGTTCGCATTTCTCAGTTTAGATTCGTGGTTTAGTTTCATTTTCTAAAAATGATTTGAAAGCATGTGATTATTGATTTAGAATCAATCAATCTTGATTCACTTCAACTTAAGTTTTAGTTTGTGTTCGCATTTTTCTCAGTTTAGATTTGTGGTTTAATTTCATTTTCTAAAATTGATATGAAAGCATATGATATTGATTAAAATCAAAATCCTCTTTATTCGTGTAATTAAACTGTTATATCAGAAACTTTTTAAAAAGTTTCCGTTTAAAGTTGATAAGCAATATTAAGCAATCAAAATGAAACTTTTTTCTGTTTGAAATATTAGATATTAACATGACACAAAAAATTAAAAAAAGAATAAAATGCTTTCAAAAGTTCTTTTTTTTCGTATTTTGCAGTTTTCCGTAAATTATGGCAATTATTTAAAAATCTACTTGAAATAAAATTATGTATTTTTTTTTTCTCCTTCTATCTCTAAAAAATTTGAACGTAATCTTTGTAAAAGAACTTAATAATTTCATCCTTGTGTGAAAAAGTAATCGACGAAATTTAACTACAATTTTGCCTTATCATTATTAATTTCATATAGTAAAAAACTCAGTAAATCCGTTTGTAAATAAAACATTCAATGAAAAGCAAACTATTTAATGATGTTAGTCAATTTATGCTCATCAAAGTAATGTTTTTGAATATTATTTTTTTATTATTCATATTCTTTTGCAGGGAACAACGAAGTAAACACTACAGAG
Organism: Trichonephila inaurata madagascariensis; assembly: GCA_019973955.1. Lineage (NCBI taxonomy): Eukaryota > Metazoa > Arthropoda > Arachnida > Araneae > Nephilidae > Trichonephila > Trichonephila inaurata. The sequence continues at coordinate 101,428 of BMAV01001832.1, forward strand.
ATTTATAATAATTAAAACGTATTATAAATGCTACTACTGAGAGAGAAAATCGTCTTAAAATTTGTTAAATTTATTTCCAAATAAATAAAAGCAAGTGATTCTGCTTTTGAAATTTAAAATGAATCACATATTTATAGTTTTGAATGTTGTTTTGACTTTTTATAAACTTTTTTTCTTACTTTTAAAATGTGCTGCCATCTGTAGAGAAAGAGCCAAAAGAAATATTTTTTATGAGAAATAATGAGTTCATTGCGTTTTAGATTTTTCGAACAATTATATTTAAAAAAATTAATTCTTGCAGTCACAAGAATAGATGTTTAATTATATGTACATCTAGAGAAAAGAGAAATTGATATAACTTTGATATTTATATCTCCAAATTCTTTAATTATTCTAAATATACAAGAACTAATTTTAAAAATATTTTTTTTTCAATTTTATAATAATAATACCACTTTAAAGGGTAATATGTTTGTGGAGGAAATTTCGAAAAAGGGAATTTTAATGACATTAATGAAGAAATCACACTCACAACCAGAAAGTGGTGACACCGAGAGAAGGGAAATTTCCATGGGCAAAAAGTTAGACACTGGAAAAGGCCGTGTAACACCGGGCCATGCAGCTAGTTATTATTTTAAAAATTGTTCATAGTTTAGTTTCTATTCTGTAACATGCGCTACCTGGCCATTAATATTCTAACTGTGTAGAGGACTAAAGAGGGCATATTAAATCAAATTTGGTCTCAAAGTTCTCTTGTGGCATGGTGAGAAAATTTGGTGCATGAGGTACTTTACTGACTCAGCTGTCGACTTGTTCTTCTGACCTTGACTTCAGATTTCAAAATCGCTTGCCAAGGGACGTGTGGGTTTCATTGAACTGTCTTATATTGAAATGAAGAACTTTGTGTTAAAATGCATACATAGCAGAAAATCATAAAGGCGAGATGTGAAATACAAAAAGAACAAAATGAATAATTCTTAAAAAAAATTTTCAAAAAATTTACTACTTATGATTTTAAAAAGTTTTTTTTTTTTTTAAGTGCGATCTTTTTTTTTTTCCGAGTACTTCGAATTTCACAGCAATGATTTCTGACACGGATCAAGCTTCTGAAATTTTCCATTACAAAATATAAAATATTTGTCTTGTATCACTCACACAGAAGCCATGCTGGAATTTTTAAAAATTTATATTTATTTTTTTCAATTTGTGTATTTTGTTGATATTAATAGCAACTGATGATGAAAAGGCCACATTTTATAACAGAATAATCTTGGAACTTTTACAAGAGGAAAAACCAGAGACATTGCTAGTGTAAAGTAAATATGTCGAATTTCCATATTGCTTTTCATAAAACAAAAGTACATTAGAACATATTCTATTGTATAGGGGTTTTTTTTTAATTTTTACATTCTAATTACATTAAAAAGTTCATGAAATAAGAATGAAACTTCATTTCATCAATTTCAAATTGTAAGACCGTACACTTTTCCTACAAAGTACAATAGAAACGTATAATAATATTTTCATTCAGCGGAGATATCATTCTAACTTTTTGATTTTTGAAAAAGACTTTTATAAAGGGCTTCATTCAAATCAAAAAAGCATATAAATTAATAGAAAAAGTCTGCGTTCACCCATAACAACTCATAGAGCAAAAAGGGAAAAATTTAATAGAAATATAATTTTTTTTTTAACAAAAAATTTTTTGAATCTGTTTACTATTGGGTTAAATGTTGAGCATGGAAAATTAATTAGTTTTGAATTAAAACTAAAGTAAGATAGCGGGTTTTTGTAGCAAAACACGGGTAGTAGGCAGAAAAAAATCTGGGTTCACCATTTCAATATTCATGATTCCTGGAATTTTTATCAACAAGGGGTTATAGGTTTTAAAAGATTTTTTTTCTTTCAGTTTATCAAGTAAAAAAAGCTTAAGAAAATTGTTACGCAAAACTTTTTTTATTTTTGGAGGTACGAAACAATTCAATTACATGGAAAATAAAAAAAAGAAAGGAAAATAGAAAATCGTTATGAAAAAAAAAGTGGAAAGTGGAAAAAATCCCGGGGTATAAACCATATCCGTTGGATGGCAATATTCATCTATCTAACGTGTTATTAATAACTTTAAAACTGCAGGAATTTAAATGGAAAAACCCCAATGAATTTAACCCCAAAAAAGGAAAAAAAAATTGTGGGGCCTTAAAAAAAATTTTAAGGAAATCAAATTTTCAACGGGAACACGAAAGTTTAACAAAAAAAGTGGGATTGGGAAAAAAATTTTGGCCTATTTTATAATGGCTCAAAACCTTTTACAAAAAACCCCCGGTACTTTTGAAAAGAGGAATTACCTATGGGAAATTTTTTGGGGGCGTAAATTTTAACAAATTTTTAAACTTTGGGATAAAAAGGGTTTTAAAGGATGGGGGGGAAAATTTAAGCCAAAAAAAGCAATAAACTTTTAAAACAAAGGGGGTGGGGAAAAATTAGGGGGGTTCTCGAAAGACAAGGGGGTTTTTCCAACCCCTATTAAAAAAAGATTACCTTTTTAAAAAAATTTTTAAAAAACTTTTTTCTTAAAACAGTTGAAAAAGGGGATTTTTAACTTTTGGGTTTTGTATAAAGCTAAAAAAATCCCCCTCCCCTTTTATTAACCAAAACCCATGAAGGGCAAACCAAATTTACTTTTATTTTTTCTGAATAATTAAAATAACCCAAAAAAAATCTTTTAATTAAATTAAAATTTCTTTTAAAAATTTTCCAAATTTTAAAACTTTTTTCTTTTTCAATTTTTTAAACCATAAAACGGGAAAGCGAAATTTTTCTTGGTTTTTGTATATTTCCCACAAAATTTTTCCTTTTTTTAAAAATTTAACAAAACCAAACAAAGCATTAAAAAATAAAAAAATTCCAATTAAATTTTTTTTAAACCTTTTTTTCTTTTTTTTTTCACATTCAGTATGGAAAATTTTTTATAAGAATTTTTAGTTTTAAAAAAAAAACAAAAAAAAAATAAAATTTACAATTTTTTGTTTTTGTTTTTTATTTACTGGAAAAAGAAAAAATTTTTTGGGAAAAAATTTTTAAAAAAAAATTTTTTTTTCTTTTATTTTTGGACGGTCGAAATTTAAAAAAAAAGGGAAACCTTTAATTTTAAAAAGTTTTTTTAACCCAATTTTAAATTTTTTTTAAAAAAAAGGCTAAAAATTTTTTAAAAAAACCCCCCTTTTTTTTCCCCCACTCTTTTTAACATTAAACGGATACTTGTGACGGGCTCACGCGTCTTTTCTTTAACTTAAATTTTGGGGTTTTTTTGACGGCCAAGATTAATGGCAACTCTTTTTCCCAAACCCAAAATCCAAAAAGCCCCAAATGCGAATATGAAATGCAAATAAGATAGCTTTTAAAAAAAAACAGAAGTTTCAGTAAGCAGAATGGCAATTAGGGAAAGTTATGTTTGGAAGAGATACGAACGTGAATTAAAGCTTTCGAAAGTTCCCGGGGATACCCAGCCTTACTAACCATTTTGAAACAAAGATACCCAAAAAGAGGGGCCATATCACATACTTCTCAACGGATTAGCATGCCAACTTATTGCCATTGTAACGAATAGTTATGCGAATCATTGCCAAAAAAGGGGTAAGACAGCACAGACGAAAGTCTTATCCTAATGATAGTTCCTTTTCAAAACTCTAGCTCAGGGGTCGGCAACCTATTAGCAGTGGCGAGCCAAACCAATTTACCAATATGAATCAGCATGCCACACCGTAGGACATTTTTGAAACAATTTGATTCCCGTTAAAAAACAGAGGTCAATAATATACAGTTTTATTATATATTGTATAACAACTAAATTTAAACCTCCTTCCCCTTGACCAAGGACAGCCAGGGGGCCCCCTTTTTTTTTGGGAAAAAAGGGGAACTTTTTTTTCCCTTCGGCTGCCGGGGAGCCCCGAAAAAGAAGTGTAGAAGTGGAGTCAGGGAATGCCTGTTTCCCTCCTTTTAGTCCTTAAGGTATCCGAGTACGTTCGGAATATTTTAAAAGCTAAAATGCGAATACTTTGATATTTAGTACCTTGATTGAAAAGTATAAAAATTGTTTTAAGAATAGTATTAAATAAAAATTATTTAAGTACAATTTTTTGTAAAAATGAACATAAAAAACAAATTTTCAAAATATTCTCCTTTTGTGAAAATGCTTCAATTTAATAATATTTTGCCTGTAGGTCAGACCTCTGACAAAGCCCAACTAAATTTTTGAAATATATAACTTAAAAGGGGTTTTTCCTGTTTTACGACAACAGAGGGGAGAAGTTTTAAGAAAAACGCCGATAATTTCAAGGGTTGTAACTCTGAAAATAAATTTAATTTTTTAAAAAATTATAGTTGAGCCTATGTTCAGAGGTCTGAGCTATATACAGTCAAAAATTTTTATAATAGAAGATTTTTAAAAAGGAGCATTTTAAAAAAAAGGGTTTTTCTGTAATTTTTTTCCGAAATATTGTATTTAAATAAATTTTTTAAAATGTCCTTAAAAGTTTTTTACATGTATTCTTAATCTAAGGACACTGAATATCATGTAAATTATAAAATTTTTGCGCTTTTTTTTAAAAACACGGTTCCGAACGTAAATGGAACCTTAAGCTATTTTCTGTAACTATAATTGATGTTTTGTTTATTTAAGTGACCCCTTGTGTTGTGGAACGTAAGAACATTAAATAAGATTTGTTCCTGTTATACAGCCTTCTTTATTCAGTACAACGAAGACACGACATGGGGGATTGTCATAATATTATTTTTGCCTCATTTAAAGATAACTATTTAAAGATAACATAACTATTTTTTCAACAAAAATAGAAAAATTAAAATTGTACAAGTATGGTATATATTTTTAAAGAAATTTATTAAAATAAAAAGACAACATAAAATACCTATAAGTATCTATCTTCATTATAGTTAAATAAAAAGATAAATACAAATTTTAATGAGAACCTAGAGCTTGCACCGCTCTACTTTCATATCACAACACCAGGGGTATTATTTTTGATTTTCAATTTGAACAATTCTGAGCATTCAGTTGTTAAACAATTTCTTTGCAGTCTCGATATATTTTTAACATGAGGAAAGATTTTTTACTCAGATATGTTGAACCAAAAGTGAAAAGCAAAGGAAATGCAAAATTTACTCTGTTCAAACAATTAAATCTCTCCAGCAATGGCATTTAATAATTTATCTTTAGAGTTATCTTTTAAATTTTTTGAGAATTCTGTAATTGTCCATAATTTTGAGCATGTTCGTCAAATAAGAGGTCCATAATAAAATTAATCAAGTTCCATCACTCAAAAATTGACAAATTAGTTGAGTAGCGCAAATTGCCACTGATAATTGCACCGCGTGGAACATGTGACACGCGTGAGATAGGTTGTTTACCCCTGCTCTCAAGTTGAAAGCTTTCATAAAGATTTTTTAAAAATGTAGAGTATTATAATTCAAATGATTAAGTATTTTATATGAAAAAGTTTTTATTCTAACTAATATTTTAAGTCTAGAAAGTTTTAATTTGATACACACAATAAATAAAATCTCCTACTTTTTTTTCTACATTTTTTTTTAAATAAAACCCTCTTACTTGAGAAAATTTAACACGTTTAACGAAATATATTTGAATTTGTGTATTAGTTTCAGAATCATAAAATCGGCTCATTATTTCATTCAGTTTAAAAACAAAATCCATTTTTATTATTCCTTTTTGGTATTTATACTGTTTTGATTGTGAATATTTTTTTAACTATACAAGCTTTATATTAATATAAATATTTGAAATATACTATTAAATAATATTCAACACTCTATTTTATATGCTGTTGCAAATTAAATTTATTTCATGGAAATGTAGTTACTTTTTCTTAAAAAATAAATATACAACTCCACAAATTCAAAATTGCAGTTTATTGATGATATGATTAGAAACTCAGAGCACCTATTAATAGTCTTATAAAACAAAACAAAAAACTCATGAAGAAATAAAAATTATAAACTATTAAAAAAACTGCAACACATAAGTATAGTATATAAAAAACACAACAATTGTATAATTAAAAAAAAGTATAAAATGTGCGATACATCAAGGACTTAATAAATAAAATTGTTTAATCACATCTTTTTTGATAAAACAAAAAAAAAAACAGTTTAACTATGTAAAATATAAATTGTAAAATATAAAAATCTATAAATATATAATAAAAATGTAAATAATATTCAACACCCTATTTTATACGCTGTTGCAAATTAAATTTATTTCATGGAAGTGGAGTTACTCTTTCTAAAAAAAATAAACCCCAAAAAATTTAAAAGCATTTATTCATGATATGATTATAAACTCAGAGCACCTATTAATAGTCTTATAAAAAAAAAACAAAAACTACGAAGAAGTTTTAAAATTAAAAAAAAAATTAAAAAACTGCAACACACCATAAGTATAGAATAAAAAAAAACTGAAAATAATTC
>BMAV01001833.1:0-47874 GCA_019973955.1 Trichonephila inaurata madagascariensis
TATTTAGAAATCTGAGAAAATTTTCCCAGTAAAAAAACAGAACAAACATGTAATATATATATATAAAAAAATGAAGTCGATTTCTACTTAGGTCAACAAAGAAAAATTTTCTTTTAATTTCTTTTTTTATTAAATAATTACAATTAATATAAATATGTATATACATATGACCAAATCAAAATATTAATTGGCAAAAATAGAAACCAATTTTCCTCAAAATTTTTCATTTTCCTTTTACATTTTGGTGTTGGAGTACTATTTTTGTTTGTTACTATTTTTTCAATAATTAAACTTAATTAATGCAATATATTTGAAACAAACTATATTGACACCAAGTGTCGTCCACAACAAGTTTAAAAAATATCTTTGTACTTGAGTGGATGAATAAAATGTATTTTATTAACGATTGAAAATTTGAGCAAGATATATATATATATATATATAATAATAATAATAGTTTATAAGTTTCTACTCCAAGGGTAGTTAAATTTGTTGCTTTGTTGACCCATGCAATGTTAAAATACCCCGGAAGGGCAAAAAGTCCGTAAAAACTTTAAAAATTTATAACACCTGTGAAATTAATCGAAATAAAAAATTGTTTGCAAGTTTAACATCGGTAAGTCACGGGACTTTTTTTAAGATAAAAAATAATAATAATAATAATTCAAAAAAATAGCCGATAGGTGGCCTTTCATTTTAAAGAGAGCCCACCTCACAAATATTTCTCTTTACGGCATATGACGATAAAAGTTTATTGTAAAGCTCTAATTTGTATGAATGCTGATTAAGAACTTCATGAAGAATGTTGCGTATCGAGGTCGTATGGTGGTCTGCCTGCTTCCCGAGCACTGATAGTCCCGAGTCATCAGTATTTATAATCATCTGTCTCATTTACATATTTCCAAATAAGTCGTTCGTACCAACGCCACCTATTGACTGTTTTTTGATTTTTTTTTTAAATCCCGTGATTTATGAATACTCCCGTGCAAACCTTTTTTTTTTTTTTTAATTGAAGGGTTTTATAAATTTTAAAGAAGATTTTTCCCTGGGTATATTTGGTGACAAACAATTTCACAATATTTTACATTATGTGTATATTTAATATTTGTATATTCCTTAGGATATTATTATACCTCTTATTATTATTATTCTAGATACTATTTTTATTTCATTTTTAATTTTGCACATTTTATCAGGCTATGCTTTCGTCCACGGCACGGTTGGGACATGCTGAGATATGCTGCACTCTATTATAGTTTTTAAATTGTACGTGTTAATTTTTCCACACACCTATCAATCTTTTTCGCATATATTTCATTTGCATTTTTGAACGAACATACATCAAAATCAGTACTGATTTACAGTTACATTATTATATGTGATAATTTGTAAATAAAAATGTATGTAAAAATTGTAACATTCAAGGAGAAGCTGCATCGGTCACTAATCAATATGCACACACAGTTATTTTATTCCAATTGGCATGAAAAGAATTAAAACTTCCATTGTTAAAATAAAGTATTAAGGCGGTAAAAGGGTTATTAGTGCTATTAAATTAAGTATTTTTCATCCCATCTATCAACTGAAATATTAAATTATTTGATTACATGCATTAAGCATTTAAATTGTTATTTCAGCAAAGGAAATTAGTTGTTCAACCCGGAAGAATGTGCGCACTCGATACAAACGTTAGTCGTCACGCAAGGTGAGAGGGTCAACCCAATCTTTTTTTATATAGTAAATTTTCTTGTACACTATAAAAATCGTAATTCCAGCGAATAATATAATTAAGAGAATGTATACTTACCTACTCTTAAGAACTTTTCTATTTTCCTTTGATAACTTAAGAAAAAAACTGAAGCTAAAATGCTTCAAATGTACGCAAATTAACTAAAGAACACAAATCACAGAAATTTTTGATAACATTACAGGAATGATTTTTGTAGGTAGAACCGTCATATTTTTCTCAAGTTATTGTTATTTTGCTGTCCTTTGATGATCGATAAATAGCACGTGGAGCGTTTTCTTGTGATGCGAAGCCATAGAATTACAATTATCTAAAACCAAAAGACCCAAGTTCTATTTGACTTCCGTTCGCATAATGGCTAACGTTAAATCAACTACTAGATTCAAAGATTAAACAACCTCTATTAGTCATTAAAAGGAATTTTATTATTACAAAGTTAAACTTTACAATAACAAAAAAAAAAAGAAAAATTACAACTTAGCTTTAGTATGCTGCAAGAGAGGAAATCACATGTTGGGCCGAGGTCTCTACAATCGTTCGCAATTCCACCTTTTTAATCTATAAGTTTTAAGGAACTATCTCCCCGAAATTGGTGCTTTTCACTTTAAATAGTGAACCGGACCACCCCCAAATCTCGGGGCTGAACTCTCTACTGTCTTCCGAGCTAAATCTCCGATTGGGTGTTCCCAATTGCGCAGAGTTACATTTTATAAAATTTATGGGTCCACCGACTCGAGGGGTGTGAGACGATCCCTTTTCGAAAGAATGCAACCACATTCGGTCAAGGGGACAAATACAGAAACTACCAAAAAGCGGGGACCATCCAGCCTCTTATCACTTGCTTGTAGCTTTTTTACAGGGCGTAATGTATCTTGTGATACATGAGTTGCTTCATATATTTCCTAATGGAGTTTTTTAGGTAGCATTTGAAAATGTTCCTTTCAACTCAAACATTTCATGTTGACCGCTTTTCTGAAATTTATTTTCCCTGTCATGATTAATATATTCCTTATTTCACTCTCACACCAGGTTCTTCCCTTACTTGATCAGTTTCAACTTATGATCCTCTAGAGATTACAGATGCCCATTTTTCTTTTAAATATTTTGTTCATTTACTTTCGTATAACTTAGCTATCAAAACCATTAAGTCACTCTAATAGAAAAAATGTAGATTTCATTGAAAATATTTTGGAATAAAAGTGGTCACGTGGAGAAATCATTCACCTCAAATACCTTAAGATTGTGTGAGAAACGTTTGCCATTCGTAAAAAAAGAGTGATACATAAAGAACAGTTTAGTTCTCATGAAGATTGTTATATAGGAGGATACTGTCAAAGTCATTCGTAGCAAATATTCCACAGAAGTAAAGATTTCGTAGGTCTAGGGTGACTATATGCTTAACGTGACCACTCCCTGCTTAAAACAATAAAAAGTCTTAAATTAGGTACAACATTTTGATTACTTCAGAATTTATTTTCTTAAAACTCACGCACTCACACTGCTAAAATGCACCTAAATTAAAAATATTACTATACAAAAGCTCTTGCAATTATTAGAACTAGCCACATTTGTTGTCATAAATCTTTTTTTTTTAAAATTTTAAATTTTAATTCGAGCAAAAATTAAATTATTATGCTCATAAAATCAATAAAAAAAATATGATAAATATCGAAATATTTATAGATAATGTTGTAGGAATATCTACATATTTTTATATTTATACCAGTGCTTCTCAAGCTTTCATTATTGGCGACCCAATATTCAATCATAATTTTCATCGCCCCCTCCTTCTACACAATAACATTGTATTGAATTCAGTAATACTTTATTTTGACACTAAAGATACAGCATGGAAATTAACCTCAAGCACCACCATATAAAAAAGTTTAGCTCAACCAAAGGAAAATTTCACCGGACGTATATAGGGTCTTTCCGAAACCACCCTTTTTCCGTGCACTATTATCCATTAAGTTATTCCGAAGGCTTTGGAATGCAATAAAAGGTCCTTGACAGTGTTTACGAAGGACTTACTTATTTCAGAGGGGATTTTTTAATTTCTTCTTCTCCCTCCACCAATACATCACATCCTCGCGCCTACGTAGAAAACAGTGGGAATGGGGAGCGAATCCTGTAACTTTTATTTAGGAGTTAAATGATTAATTGTAAACCGTACAAATTACCAAGATAAATATTAATTTTTTATATGATAAGGCAATGGTGTAACTGATAACTGTTAAACCTGATCGCGTTAGTATTGTTAAATTAATTGTAAAATACATTGCGCATTACTGATATATTTATATAAGTGTATTATATCAATGAAATTGTATATTTTTTTTTATTATGTAAAAATTATTTTGTTTGTTTACTTTTCATAAATTAATAATTTTTCTAAATAATCTTTAAGGTAACAGAGCATCTTCGAAGAAAATTTTTTGAATTAACCTGAATTTTGCCTGTAAATGCAGATTTTATGACCTAATGGGTCTCTAAAATTAGAAAAATCAAAAAAGAAAAGGAGTGTACATTTTCTTAAAAGGGGATTTTTAAAAAAAAATAAAAAAAAATAAGATTTAAAAACAAAACATGATAACTAAAAAGAAAAAAATATATTGGCATTTTGTAAATTGAATAATATAGCAAAAACCCTTTTTGGGGGAAAGACTCTTATTTTGGAATATAACAATTCTGGGAAGTTATTTGGAGCTTCTATACGTTGACATTTTCTTTAAAAAGCTATTTTTTTTCATTTTTAATGTATAAAAAAAAACTCCCCAAAAAAAAATCTTAGGAAAGGTCTATTCCTGTAAAAGTATTTAAAAAACATAAATATATATATTTTTTTTCATTCAAGCATAATTTTTTGAGATATTGGGGTTTTTGCGGTAAAAAAAAAATGTGAAAAACTCATTTTGAGAAAACGACAAAAAAAACATTAAACTCATCTGATTACAAGAAAACACTTACTTTCTTATTAAAATACACCAGATATATAACCCTTTTCCCCCTTTTTTGCCCCTAAAACACTATTTCTTTTTTTTTTAAGTGCACTTAAAATTTTTCTTGTTTCTTTTTTTTGGGGGTCTGTTTTTAAACGATTCACAGATTTGAATCTATCTAAATTTTATATACTTTTGAAAAAAAATTTTTAATTAACCTAAATTTTTCCCAGAAAATGTTTTTTGACCTAATGGTCAAAAATAAAACACCTAAAAAAGGTTTTATTAGTGTACATTTTACTTAAAAAGGGTTTTTTAAAAAAATAAGAAAAAATAAGATTTTACGAAAACATATAGTTAAAAAAAAAATAAATATATTGAATTTTGTAAATTGAATAAAAAAGCATACAACCTTATCTAGGGAATAGCTCTTATTTTTGGTAATGTAACCGTAGGAATTTTGTGTTTGAACTTCTATACGTTGAAATTTTCTTTAAAGCTATTGGTTTTTTCTTTATTGCTGTATAAAAAATTTGTAATCAACAAAAAATTAAAAAGGTCTTTTCCCCTTATATATTTAAAACATACATAAAAAATTTTTTTTCATTCAACATAACTTTTGAGATATTGTGTTTTGGGAAAGAAAAATTAAAAAAACATTTTGAGAAAACGACAAAAATAACTTTAAAATTCTGATTACAAAAAAAACATTATTTTCTTATTAAAATGCACCAGATTTATAATTCTCCCCATATTTTCTTCTAAAACACTATTTTTTTTTTTTTTTTAAGTTTTCTTAAAATTTTCCCGTGTTTCTTTTTTTTGGGGGGTCTGCATTATAAATTTGATTCCTTTCATTTATCTAAATTTTTTATATATCTCCTGGTAAAACCCCAGGTTTTTTCATATTCATCTTGTTAAAACCTTTAGAACCCTTAATCCCTTTGAGTTAAATAATAGCATCATATACGCCCCAAAATTTTAAAATTTTTTTGAAAAAAAACAAATATTTACTTCGGTACTTTTTGCCAAACTTTCCTTAAAACACCGTTGGCATTTTGCGTACGTCCATATAAGCACTTGCTTAATATCTGTTTGTCACATAGTTCTAAATATACGGGTTTTTAATTTTATTTAAAACATCATTTGTAAACCAACATATTTTGGGGGAAATTTTTTTCCCATTTCCCCCCCGCTGAAAAAAACACCAACTTTCTTTCCCTATGGGGATTGCCCATGCATCGGTTTCTTACCCTTTATGGTGATATAACCACTTACATTTTTTTTGCATGGATTTGTTTCCAACATTGCTGCTAACAGAAATTTCCCTAGTAGTTTTGAATTTTGATAAAATTTTCAGTTAATTTGCCTTTACCGGGTCCTTTTGTTTTAAATTTCAGTTTTCTGACGTGAGCCCACTCCCTTTTTTTAAAAGGCCAATGCACTCAAACTTGGTCACACTGTTTATTCCATTTTCTTTTACACTCATAAAAGCTTTTTTATCACCATCCCCCTAATATTGAGGTTTTAAGTCTGCGGTTTTTTTGATCGAAAAATATTCGGGGGAACCCCACAATTTCTATTTTTGAGAAGAGCCGTGAATTTTTGCATATGTGGTCGACGACGTCATATTCAAAAATTTTTTTTGGCTGAAATTTTTACATGAGGGCAGTAGGACGACAAAAATTTATTTCCCCCTTAGTATCAACTGATATTGCAGCAACCGCCATTCATAGATATATATCTTGCTGCCATGTCCATCCACCCATATACTTTTACAATATCAGATGGGGATTTTGTTTTTCTCCACAATTTTGGTTGCAGCTTTTATCACGGATTCCCCGCTACTTCTGAACACTTTTTAAAAACTTTGCTTCCTGATTTTTTAAGCGTTTTGTTAGTCGAGGGGAAATTTTGTTGAGCATAATTTAAATGCCCCCGCAAAACCTTTTCCCATCTGGGATACCATATACAAACCTCGTATTTATGACAGGTGCATTTAAAACTTTTTTTATGCGCAAATGAAAAAAAGTCACAAGACTTACATTTAGTAAAATGGGGCACAATCCATATCTGGGAAACCCCAAAAAAGTTCTACTTTTTAGCAAAACATTTTGGGCCCAAAGTTGAGCAAGGCTTCCCCAATAATTGGTGTTATGTTACCAAACAAGGACCAGGTATTTCTTCTGCAGTTTATAAACTCTCATTTCCCAATTTGAAGAGCTAGCAGTACATTCAGGGAAATGCTGAAAGGGTGTTACTTTCGAAGTTTTGAAACTTATTTCCATAAAATTGGCCCCTTTCACAATACTTTTTTAAACCCTTTTAAAATAAAAAAGAAAGAATAAAACAATCAAATAAACTTTTTTTTCTCTGTCGTTCTTTCAAAAGAAAATCAGACGCATGTAAACAAAGTCAAAACAGCAAACTTTTTTGCCAGATTTCAAATAAAAGGGAAAAAAAGTATTTCCAAATACATTTATATTTATTCTTTAAAAGCTCCATTTTAATTTCACTAAAATTTGATATTTTATAATATTTCATGTCATATACCATGAAAGAAAAAAGTAAAAAAAACAACCCCGGGACTTCCGGGTTTGCGAAAACCATTTCGGTCGAAAATTTATGAATAAGTAATATTTAGAAAGCTGTAACTCGGCTTCTAATTTAAAATAGAAACAAAAAACATATTTACAAAAATGATTAATTTTTTTATAAGATCAAAAAAAAAATCGATATTTTAAAAAATTGAGTTTTTAAAGGGGCTGTCACCTTAAATTTTGACTTTTTAAATACCGATGCCCCACTCCCAAAGTTATCACGCCCCACAGTTTGAGAAACGCTGATATATACGATCTTCAAAAGTAAAGTAGAAACCCTATGCAGACATGAACGTAAACAAGTAAAATTTAAGGGTTAAGGGGTTAAAAGGAAAAACTTTCCTAAATGGTAAAATTTCCTAAACGTCCTCTGTATCATGCAACCAGTTTCTTTTTTTATAAAAATACATATTCGGGTTACTCCATGCTGTGAATGGCGAACTATAACATTTGACTTCTAACGAGATGATGACACTAATCAGAATACACGAGGCAATTTCGAATGACCCTCGGAAAATACTGAGGATCCCCCCGTCATTTATTGCACAATACAATCAGATGTAGGTTGCGCTTTCCCCAAACCATTTATAGCTTTAAGAAAGGCCCCCGAATCATGAATCAAGTATTTCTTTTGTTTCTTCTTCCACCCAAATATATCTGATTCCGTCACACTGGTAAACCCGATGACCGGGGAAACCTTTTTTTTGAAAAACATAATGTTTAGTGATGAATCTTTTTTGTCTACGGAACAGATGATAAAACCCCGTTTGGGGAACCCCCCGGTAAATGGTACGATACTTTTGTAGAAAAAAAAACTTTGAATCTGGATACAAAAATAAAAATTTTGTGATTTTTCTTTTAGGGTGTCTAAGCTAAGATTTTCTCTTCAATTATTCAAAACAAATTAAATGTTTTAATATATTAATAAATGCTTCTATTCACAGTTTATGGTGTGTTTTTAAATTATGCAGCCTATAACACTTTGGGAGAAAAAAAGGTTTCATACTATGATTAAAATGTTTGTATTTATCCATTATCCAACGCATTAAAAAGAGGATTTAATTTATAAGTTCCGTGTATAATTTTGTTCTTTAACCATAGAACTGTAGAACAATAGACCATCAAGCGTAATAACTCATTCCATTTTAATTATAAATCTTAGTTGCTAAAATGATAAATTATCTCTTGAACATAATAAATAATTAGATTTATATTTTTTTTATTTGTCCATGAGTTGTTTTCTATTTAATGAAATACATTTTAAGAAACTAATAGTGTGGTAAAACAGTAGTTGCTTATTTGTTATACAAGCTCTGAGTTGATTTTGGATAAAAATCTAAAACATCTTAACACTTTGCTCGTGCAATGGCAGTGTTACATAAATCATATGGAGAATCTCATGCTTTTGTATAGTAATGGCCGAAAAATGAATGTATGTATTCATATTTTTGTATGTATGTTCATCCTGTTAACTAACTACACTTATTTGAGCTGCATATTCTTCAAATTTGATTGCCAGGGAAAAAATGCTACATATATTTGAAATCGGTGAGCCGCTTTATTCTTTTAGTTCAATAATAATTCATCTCTCTTGGGTAAGTACTTATCTCTGCAGTGAGTATAATTTAAAGGAGCTGAATAAAATTTAGTAAGTGAATTTTTTCAAATAATATTTTTGTTATAAAACTTTTTGAATATAGCATTTTTATTTTTTACTTATCTTATTCTTTTTTTTCTGTAACTGTAAAGTTAATAAATTATGTTCCAGATATATATATATATATATATATATATATATATATATATATATATATACTCTGAAGAGAATATAAACACTTAAATAATTTGAATCTGATCACCCATTTCAAAAAAGTAAAAAAGTAGTTTAAATAATTGTTAGAAAAAGTTATCTTTCCTTGATAAAATTTTTATTTAATAATGCTCCTTTCCGATAAAAAAGGCAGTTTGAAAGTTTTAAAGAAACAATATTTTTTTGGAGTATTTAAAAAGTATTCTCGACTAAAACCAATATAAAGTATTCATAAAAGAAAGTTTTTAATTATCAACACTGTTAAAACTACCAAATACTTTTCTAAAAAATATTATTCGTAATCTTCATAAACTCTCGAGCAAAAAATTGTGAAAACTCCAGAAGAAAAAAAGAGTAACAATGTTCTCTGCAACTATAATAAACTTTAACCCAACATATATCTTAACAATTTTCGTGTTTACGAGCAAAAAATAAATAAATAAAAAATGTAACAAGCAATAAAAACACAAATTCCCTCGCTCAGAAGTAAATGAAGCGGAAATATCAGTGGAAACATGACACGCTGTCTTCTCCCAACAGTTCAGGAAATCAGTTACGATAAGCGGAGCTAGTAATTAGCGAAACCATTAAGCTGTGTTATCTTTCAGTTCGATCTAACTTCAAGGATGCAATCAATGCTGAAAAATTATTCATCCATCACCACTGCTTCTGTGGATATTTCAAAGTATCATCTTAAGTATTTCATGTTTCCCTTACCTTATAAGAAAATAGTACTTCTTTCCGATATAAAATTAAATATCATTACTTGATGAGTTAAATCTCAAAACTTTGAGGATGCAATGAAATTTTAATTAAACAGTTTACCATTGTTTTTTAAGCTCCCACAAAAAAAAATCTTACATTTCTTTTTAAACATAAATGTAGTTTTTAAAAGGATAAGAAAGCTAATAACCTGTTTAAAAAGTGGGGAAATAAAAAACCCTCACTATTGGCGAGATTAATTTCAAACACAAAAAAAAAATGTATAACTGTGAAATCAACTTTTTCAGATTTTTTTTTCTTATGAACGATAAATTAGAGTAATCTAATAGAGATTTACTTCTAAATATTTCAGTTCCCTAAGTGATGTCTGTAGTTTATTGTAATAAGAAATTGAAAATTTTCAGTCTGTTTAACATGGTAGTATTTTGGCGTTGTTAGAGTGCTCAGTATTAATTTCTAAAATGCAGAAATCCCAATGAATCCCATAAAATCTACATAAAACATTTATTTTTATACATTTTTTTCCTAAAGATTTCACAATATAACCACACACACTCATCACATGAGGGAGTGCATTTTAACTTAATTGCCATGCTTTGAACCAGCTCTGCGGAAACCTTTGGGTATTTTGAATGCAGAGGAACGTTCGATAATATTATTAAAATTCTAAGCAAATTTTTTTGACAAAACGTATAATCAATAAAACATTTTTAAAATAAAAAAAACGCATACTGCCTTGACAGAACATATGTGCAATTCTAATAAATGACTGGAATTTTTCAATTTGTCTTTAACTTCTTTCAAAGACATAATTTACTTTTTAATGAAGGTAACTTTTCCCCATTAAGGAAAAAAGTTCTATTGATTATTTTATTTTTTGCCTTTAAATACTTTAAGTAATTTAAAGATATAGAACAGATTTTCTTATATATATCACTGTATACTTTTTAAGTAATTACATGTTATATATAATTATTATGCTTTCTATTCACATATGACTGATACATAAATTTCATGCAAATACTGCAAGGTTGATCAATAGAAATTTTTTTTTCTTAAATAGCGTTGGAGGAAAACAAATAATTTGGTTAAGTTAAGGTAAATTTTATTTATAATTTATTAACTTGCAACACATTTTTTTTGTGTTCATATTTTAAAAAGATTAAATATTATTATTTTTATTATCATTCTTAAAGTTCGTATCTGTAATTAAATTGTTAAAAATGTGTTAGTATTATTTTTATATATTTAGGGTATCACTTCATCGAAAGAATTTCCATCAATAGCAAGACGTGCGGATGATCTAGTCTTTAAATGTCACAGAGGAGCTGTGGGTTTGTTGATAAACCACCACCTCTGATGCAGCAGGTAACTCTTGAAAGATTTTTAAGATGGATATATTACTATTCATGGGATCAAAGTAATAAATTACATGTATTTTTTCATTTAAATGTATCTTAATAAAACTTGCCCCAAAGGGTTGTAAGAATATCTCTCTTTAAAACGTAAGCCATCTTATTAAACACACACAGAGTTTTTTTATATATATATATATATATATATTATATATATATTATATATATATATATATATATATATATATATGATTTAAACATTTGTTCAGAAGTTAATCAAAATATTTTCACTTGTGGAGTTCAGTTTTAAGTACATTTTTAAAATAAGTATTTTGTCAAGTAATCAACTTTTAGAAATGTTAATTTAACGTTTTATTAAATTTTCTAGATATTGTTGAATTTAATATACTTTAAAAATTTTCTTCTTCTGGACTTAGCCATTGACAATATTTATTCCTCATTACAACCATGTGGAGTACTCTATTTGCTGATCATATATATCGAAATTTTAATATAGTTGCAGATTTTACAGCAATTTTATTGTTCTTTATTTTTACCTTCCTTCATATATGAATTAAGGTACATATTTTTGAAATATTAATGTACAGTTTTTCTTTATAGTTTAAAACTTTGATAAATTTATTCATTTTGATTATTATATAACCTTGTTAGTATATTTTAGGTGGATATAGCTGAACAATCACACCATTTCTGTAAAAATTATTCTGAAATTAACAATTTTGGATCAAAACCCTAGCATTCATCATATTCTCGCTCCGAGTTAGTCTTCTGCGTTACATTATCTTTTTCTGAATTCGAATTATCAGATTCACTGTCCATTTCAATATACCAACTAGGAAATCCAGCTGTCCTTACTATTTAGATTCGTTAGTTCTCATTTCTGTCACCATTTAGGCGCTCAATACTAAATTAAAATGTAACGATGCAGCTCATCTGTGGTAGAATTTCTTCCAACACCCATTTTTTCAACAATAATACTGGATTCAAGAAATGCACATAAAATTTGTATGCGCCACTCCTTTGTGATTTTGGCCTTGAAAGCTACCATAAATCTTAAAAAGATCACATACGAACATACCCCTGTCCCTTTTAAAAAAATAAAGCAGTTGAGGTAGATTTTACCCTGCTATGTATGCTGACGAGTTAAAAGGTCTTTGAGAGGATAAGGTAAGATTGAGCTCACAATTGTAGACATTTATTATGCAGGGTGTTTCAAAAATTACGATCCATTTCCACGAAAACACTAAGGTATGATTTCTCTTACAGGTCTTTGAAGAAATGCTCTCCATAGAAGAAATAATAACACTCGTTTCCTGGAAACTGGATGATAAAACTTTGAATATGTGTGTTAACTATACCAGCAAAAATACAGAAAACAACCATTAATAGGGGCGAATATCAGTCTACTTGTAAACAAAATAAGACGAAAGGGGAGTGTGGTGAATTAAAAACGTCCTGGACTTCCACCAACATCTGACGATACGGTCAAATGACTTTATCTGAATTTATTCACTTGAAGCCTAATATTGACCCTAGTTCGAGGTTATTTTCCAACTGACAACTGACACACCTCTTTATGTATTTTACCACCCACTTTCCAGGAAATGATGGATATTCTTTCTTCAAATAAAAGCATTTCTTCCAACACCTGTGAGATAAATAAATACATCAGTGTTTTGATGACAATGGATCGTTATTTTTTGAAACATTATTTATATTTCTCAACTATCTTAACCCTCCACTATGCGCATCTCAAGGAGGCCAATCCATGGGCGCATGACATATGTTAGACGCATTTCCTTATATTTATGTTCGATGGTCATTTAATAATTTTATTCGTGTGTGAGACTTGTCATTAAAGCATAATGTTATATCTAAAATATTTAAATAAGGTGCATTCTTTGTTAATGAAACTCTTAATTTTTATATCATATATAGTATTACTTACATATAAAAATAATGGATTTTTACGGAAGTTATAGGTTATAAATAGAAGTACCTATCTACATGTAGAAACTATGAATTCATTGTTCGTTAGGGATTAAATGATACAAAGTAAAGGAGATATGATGTGGGCTAAGAGGGCACAGTCCGATTCAATTGACAAAAATCGGTCAAAAACTCAAATCTCATTTTTTTAGCCTATATTATTTTATATATACTTTTCTATACTCTCACAAAATTTGAAAGCTCTAAGTTTAAAAAACAATGAGTTTTGAAAACTTTTACGTTCGTTTTTGTTCAGAACCATGTGGTGAATCAAAAATTTAAACTGACCTATCTCAGAAAGATAAAATAACTAGTTTGTCTTCATTTAAAATGCTAAAGCTTTTTCTCTATTGGGCCTAATATTTGGAAATTCTTTTCACTTGTTGATAATAGTACATGGAATAAAAGTTGATATGCATTTTTCAGTCAAGGCGATACTTACTTTTTAAAAAATAATTGAATTTAGAATTTACACATTTTTTAAGGAATTTTCATTAATCATTCATAAGAAGAATTATTGTACAAATACCAATCATGTTATCGCAAAACCCATGCCAACTTTTGTTATACATAGTTTGAAGTACCTGTAAATTAAATTTGATATATGTACGTCAATTTTTGTAGGAGTAGTAGCATTTTAAAATCCCTTCACAAATTTTAAATGTTTTCCTTAAAAAAATTAAATCGTTAGCTTTTTAAAAAATTTTGAGCACAAAATCTGTTTCACATAATACATACACATAGGGGACAACCAAAAAACTTTTGAAAACCATTAAATTAAAAAAAAAATTGTGTAAATCGTACCGTGTCCCCTTAAAAAGGAGAGTAAGAGGGAAAATTAGGGATGTGGCCGAAAAAATAGGTCTACATATGAATTCGTAGATTGAAATATTAAAAAAGAGAAAAAAACCAAAAACATAAGGAAATTAAATTTTTTTTGGTAACCATTTGAATGAACCAAACTAATTAGGCTATAGTAATTGTATAAAATATGCTTAATTGTGAAAGGATTTTTTAATAAGTTCTTTGGGACAGACTAGATTTCGTTAGGTGCATATGTACGTTACACCCATTATAAATAATATTTGCGATACAATCGAAATTTGAATTTAAATAAAAAAAAGTACGCATTGCAAGGGTAGATGTTAGTTATTCCTGTCATCAATACCTTCTTACATTTTGAGATCCTTTGTTACAGTCTTCACAAATCATTTTACGGTGCTTAAGAAACTTGAATTTTTGGCATTTTACACAAAAATTTAATAGTTACTTTTCCTTGATCTCCTAACAAGTACTTCCTCTTCAATGGTTTTGGTGTTATTTCTTTTGGTTGTTCATTTTAAACACACAGGGCCGCTATACATCAGATATTTCTTCAAATTATGAGTTGCAATGAGCGAGGCATGTGAAACTTATTCTAAGGGAGTCTTCAAGTGACATCTCTCAGATTCATCTCAACTCTCGACAAAAAATACCGTCGTAAAGCAATTACGAAATACTTGTTTCAAGTAAATTTACCATAAAACTGAAAGCCTCACTTTTACTTTACAAGAAAAAAAAGTGAAAATTAAGAAAAATAAATAAATAAATGAAATTAAAAGCTACCCTGTTAGGTGCGCCGTATCTATTATATTCAAAGTCTCCTTCAACACAAAATGTGAAGCCGTAAAACGCGTCCTTAGCACCGAACCCTACAGCAAATGATAAAAGGCAGATAGAAGAAACCCGCTCATCGTGCTTGGAGAAACCACCGCAAAATTATTTTTACTATGCATCTCAGAGATTTACGTGCCTAACGGAGGCTCAATTCCATAACTGAGTTTCTTGACTGCTAGTACTTGAACTAAAACTTTTGTTCAATCATTTTATTTCTGTAGGGGTTTTTTTTGACAATATTCCTTTTTTTTAAAAAAAAAAAATATTTTTTAGAATCATGCCTTTTTCCAATGCGCAACTTAATAAGCAGCGCCAATAGATTCAACATTACAGTGTCAATAGATTGCGATGTAATGATTATGCGGACAATTGTGTGATGGATGTCTCATACTACAAATAAACTAACCATGTATAATTTACTAGAGTAATTATAATAATTTACTTACCGTAAAATCCGGCGTATAACGCGCACCGGTGTATAACGCGCACCTATACTTTCAAGCTGAATTTTTTAATTTTTAGGTATATTCGCCGTATAACGCGCACCCCCCTTTTTTACGAAGAAATCTGAAATATCTGTATACATTGCTTTTATGTTTTAGTCATTTATTTGAGATATTATCCCAGACTTTTAAAAAAATAGTATACTTCTAGAACTGCAACTTGTAGTAACTGGTGTTGATGGATGAAGGAAGGCAGATGAGCTAGGATATGATGTTGCTCTTTCAACGAGAACTTCGTTGGGAGTAATGTATTTAGATCAATTTGCCAGAGAAATAATTTATGTCTATCTTTTTCAGTTCAGATTAGTAGCCTTTTATCCTGGTGTATTTGGCAAGGAAAAAAATCATATGATGGATTTAATGAGTTGCCTTAGAACCGTAGAACTAGGTAGGAAAATAAAAATATAATAACGGAGTGAGCGGAATAAAGGATGTTCAATATTTTCACCTTCTGAAATGGATTTAAATTTATTTAATTTTTAATATATTTTAATCATAGTGCAATAACTAACACCATAAATTCTTTTAGTTCATAAGGCAAGTCGTTTCTTTTAAATAAACAGAGTTTCGATACATGTAGTAATTTTTTTTATGCTCATCTCTTTTGTTATTTTTAAAGCCATCGTTTTTATACCCGGCGTATAACGCGCACCCTTTAGTTTCAATCTTAATTTTTGTGTTCAAAGTGCGCGTTATACGCCGGATTTTACGGTAACTTTCTTCTAGAAGACACATATTTACTTTTAAAAACGAGACATTTTACAAAGAAAGAAAGAAGTGCTGTTTTGCAGATGCATCCTCTAGAAATTTTCAACTTAAATAGCTTTCAGAGATGTTTTTAATTTAATAATTCAGATAAGGACAATGCATTTTTGAGTATTCGGAGATCGTTTTAAAGAGTAAATTGATTTTTTCTCAATTCTCTGTAGATAGATTTTAGTGTAGAGTATCAGAAACTTCTGCAACGATCATATGTTTAAAATGCTGGAAGAATAAGTTATCTCAGAAAATATGCAATACCTGAAATGAGTTGCCTTTCTTAAGGAAACTGTTGAGGTAATCAACCAAGATATAAAAATAATCAACAAGAGCTTTTGATGCATTGATTAATTTTGTGTGCAAGTGTTAAATAGATTATGTTTCTTATAATATTTTTTTGTTTATTTAATCACATCGTCTATGTCAACGTGTTTTTACTTTGCACAAATTACATGAATGTATAACTAAAGTGAAAAAGAAATTATAAGTATTTTGAGAAATCTGGTAAGGGCCTTCTCATTTTTTCATTAACATGTCCTTTTGGGTTCTTTGGGTCCAGAATAAATGGCAATTCTTTTCCAACTAACCCGAGAAGTAAAACGTGAAGGAAAGATGCAAATTAGGATGCTTTTAAATAACAGAAGTTTAGAGTAAGCAGGGTGGCATTTGGAGAGTGTTATGTTAGTTCGTATGGCAAGTGTGAAGAGTATTTCAAGAATTTAAGTGAGAGTCAAGAGAAGTTACCCGTGGCAGAGAGGCCTTAGTCAAAGTGCATGCCATTGCACGCCAGTGAACCGCAACTTCAGCAAGGATCAGGTAGATTGAGACTTCGCAGGACTTTAAGATAGGAGTGACCATTTAAATATTCGGATCTGTGTTCACATTGAAATTGAGCTTAGGCGAGTTAGTTATTGATAGTAGTCAGGGTTACTTTATTTCGGTATTATGTATTGTGTGTTTAACCACCGTAGATTCTCTCACATATCATATTATTATCTAATCTGTTATCGGTTTAAGTTAAGATCTTAATAAAGTAATATTAAGATTATGGCAGCTTCTAGTTCTTCGTTTATTCCTACACCTCTATAGTTCACGCTAATAATGTAGGAGAAGGGAACCCAAGGAGGGTGCCCTTACAAATCAAACTTATATAGAGATTGAAAACCCTTAGACATCTGTTACATATATATGCAAATTTAGATAATGTTTTTATCCATGTTTGAGGTATCATAGATTTGTGATATGCTTAGAATTGTTGGAAGTTAATCATATCTTCATAAAACGGAAAATAATATACTTATCAATGATTATCCATAGGAATTAATATTACGGTTTAGAGTTTTTTAAGAAATACACGTCGTTAATCAAATAAATAAATAAATATAGTTTCTTTGATTTTGCATGGAATTATTGGTTTTATTATGTTACATTTTTAAATTATGTATTCGATCGCTCATATAATTTTCTTCCCTTATTTGTATACAAGGGAGAGAACAAAAAATAACAATGTTTATTGAACATATTTAAAAATTTCTGGCGAGCTAAAAGTTTTAAGCCAATAAACGACGTGTATAGCACTTAAAGAAACGGTTTTAAGACGGAGAATATTTTGTGTGTAAGCGCACACCGCTCAAGTTTAAAGGACATAAAAAAAACAGTTGTATAATGCAGTGATTCTCAAACTTTCAATATTTGCAACCCGATTTTGAAACATAATTTTCATCGCCCCTCCTCCATACAATACACAATGTAATAGATGCAATAATAAAATACTCTGACGCTAAAGCTAAAATACGACTTTAACTATAAACCTTACAGATAATCAAGATAAGTACTACATTTTGTATATAGTATTATAAATGTAAGCTGATACTGGTAATTACTAAACTTATTCTTAATTTAGTGTTGTTAAGTTAATCATCAAATACATTGCGCAGTACTGATACATTTATAAGTGTAAATAAGTTTTTTTTTATGTCAGAATGTATGTTTTTTTCTTATGCTTCCTTTCAGGGAATTATCTCATATATATATTGTTTTAATAATATTTTGGTTTTTAACTTTACGATATACTCATGCCTAGTTTGACAAATGCTGATATAATGAGTATTTTCATAGTTTCACACCAAGATGACTTGGATATCTTAACATTTGGTCCGTATTACAATGGCTACAGATATGGATTGATTTTTGAAATCTATGTACTAAGAGGATTTGAAAATACTTTCAGATAACTAATATGGTAAAAAAAGGATAACGTGTAAAACATAATGTTATTATGTGTAGTTCTATTAGGTCTTCAGCTAAACAATATCCATTAATTGTAATATTAACTTTAAAGTTAAAATATTCGTTTGTGCAAAAGTTTCCAAGATCAACATTCACGGAAAATAGGAACTTAGCAAGAATTTAAATGATGTTTATAATACATGTAATGTAGGTATTTAATAAATATATGTAATACATTAATTGGAACTAATGATGCAATATTCCCACAAGTTTTATTTCTAACGGTAGTGAATCTTATTTTCATCGCATTTTCCTAGAAAAATAAAATAAATTGCCGTTTTTTATCACAACATGAAGGAAAGATCACAGCATATCAGATGATCCGTGTGTTCTTTTTCTTCTTCTAACACAGAAAATGCAAAAATATGGAATTGAGAATTTTTTGAAATTAATATTTCGGAACATTTTTTGTATGAAGAAGGAAAGTATTAGCATTTTCCCACTAAATTAAATGCGGTTTTCACATGATCTCACAAACTTTCTCCTATCAGAACTCCAACTCAAATTCATTCTTTGGAAGGACTCATTTTGAAAAGTATTCTAGGGAAATATTTTTCTTTGAGCTTTGTATGATCATACTGTTCATCCCTCCCCGCAACTTGAAAGTTAGAAAGAGTTCTTCCAGCTTAATGTCTTTGCATTAGCGTCACTTAAGGCTGGTTTTACATGCTAAGTAACTAATTCAGAAAATAATTAAGCACTTCTTTGAAGAAGTGAACTTACAAAAGGGAATAATTTTGTTCAAGAAGAACTGTGCTGAAAAAAAAAATCTGAATTTGAAGGAAGAGATTCATATCTACATGGATACAAATAAAAAAAGTCGTCGTGATAATATCTTGTTTCCGTGATGTAATCAGAATCTTTATATGAATTATT
Source organism: Trichonephila inaurata madagascariensis (assembly GCA_019973955.1). Classification (NCBI taxonomy): domain Eukaryota; kingdom Metazoa; phylum Arthropoda; class Arachnida; order Araneae; family Nephilidae; genus Trichonephila; species Trichonephila inaurata. Next base: position 19,268 of record BMAV01001833.1, read on the forward strand.
TATAAAAATATGTACAATTTTTAATGTGAAAATTTATATGAAATAAAAATAAAATGTACTAGTTCGGGTTTCTTTTCACCAAGATTTAAAAAAAAACATGAATTTAAAAATATTAAATCTGAGACTATGTTTGATTTTTAGATTTTACTTTTTATTAAATTTGGAATAATATAAAAAATTAATAGACAAAATCCGATTTCTAAGAGCTTTAATAAATTGCCTAACCGTGGTTAAATTTAAATTCGCATTAACATTTAAGCAAAGCATAACTTTAACTGAAATTTTGTATTCATGATTTCAATTCAAATTCCCTCATTAATTATAGGATGATTGGAAACACTCGTATTTTTGAATATTTGTGATATGAAGTGATTATTTTAGATTCAGATTAAAGTTATACTTCAAAAACATGAAAATGCAATAGTTTCCTTTTAATACATGAATATGATATACTATAAATGCATTTATGGATGGACAAATTTAACTGTTTTACACATCACAACTATTTTATATTTTAAATTCTAATTTTTTTAATAGAAAATTTTAAAATTAATTAAATTTTTAAAAAAATGTTTTTAAAGCAAAAAGTTGTGTATAATATAATAAAAGTTGAGTATGAGATATAATAAAATAAAAAAAGTAATAAATGAGAAATTTGTAATGCCTACAAGGCCAAAAAAGAAAGAAATTGGATTCCAAGAAACATAGCAATTGAAGATACCAATGTATATATATATTAATTTTTAATAATTTTAATAATTTTAATTAATTATAATTTAAGCTCATGATAATTGCCACTGTTTTCATGGAAAAGCAGTAAAGTAAAAGTAAGAATAAACGCTTTTACTAGACAATTTTTTTCTTTTTAAACAACATATATAGTTCAGAATTTTTTAGTAAATCATTATGTTCATTACTAACTGATATTACGACAAGCAACAAAAACGAAACGCGTAATTCTTATAACAGTATAATTCGTTGCAAAAGAAATTATCTCATCTCAAAAATGTCTCAGATTGAAAAAATAATATGATCTGAAAGTTAAACAGGTAAAAAAGCAATTTGAGCTTATATATCTTTGAGGAGAATGCTATTGTGTATCGCAAATTTAGTTTTCAAGCAACAGAAACGAAAACTTCCTTTTCCACCAGCACCAAAGGCAACACGAACAGAAAAATTTAGATGTGTCGTGGCTACAAATTAGATTGAAAACATGGATCAAGTTTTGAAATAAGCATGCCTTTACAATGATAAATGTAAAGTTCAACTTTAGAGAGGTGTGACAGTACAAATCCCTCAGTAATCTCTCATCATGGTACAGCGGAACAAAATAATCCTTCTTCAGAATTTGTAGTGCTGTAAGTTTCCTGATTACTGACATGTGTGATATGTGTAGAGAAAGCATTCTTTTTGGATGAATATGCCTTTTTTTTTTATTCTACGGGAGATACACGTAGTAAAAAAAATCTGATCAAATTTATTTTCCAGGGAAAAAAGATGTTCTTTAGAATATAAAGCAGTAAGAAGAGGGAAAAAAACCCACATTTACATAATTACAAATAATGATATCTAATATTGTTATTTTTTGTGTTAAAAAGTACGCGTTATACGCCGGATTTTATGGTAAATATCTTGTTCAAATTTTCCTTCGTTAACATAATACTTTCTATTAATCTATTCAAGTACAAATACATTTTTTAAGGCTTGTAGTAGATAGCACTTGGTGTTAATACATTTTTAAATATTAATTCGTTAATTAAATATAATTATTTCAGTTATTTTCTTTTTTTTTAAGTTTGAACAGGACATTATACATACACACACAAATCATCTTTTTCATTTAATTATGAATTTTCTCCTAAATTGTGGTGTAATTATTTAAAGTCCAGGTTTAAAATTTTTTCAAACCCGAGCTCAAAGATATGTCTGATAAAATGTTTTGCACTTCCTGTATAAAATGAGACATTGTTAAATGAAATTCACATTTTAAAAATATGTTTTATACGAACATAATAGAACAATATGTTTCTTATTTATTTTATTTTATATTTTCTTTTTTAAAATAACTAAAAGTTCTTCAACCCTTTCTTCCATTAACATATTTACAAGATAGAATATGGAAATTCTTTTAAACTGAAATGTAAGGAATCAAAAAAAATTTGAACCTGAGAAGAAATAGATGGTTGCTAAAATTTTTATTGACGAAACAAGAAATCTAAAAGCCAATTTAGTTAATAAGTGATCTTTTTAATGAATAAGATATCCGCGTAGAGAAATTCGAATACAATATATTTATTCTTCACGCAGCCATTCTGGTATAAACACTATTAACCCTCGGGGATAAAAAAAAACACCATCATGTGTGATGGATAAAAGATTTCATAACGGAATTCACTGAATTATAGGAAACATAAAACACTGAAACTATTCAAAGGCAATTCTCCCTTGCTGATAAAAATATCAATATTTTGTCACGTCCTTTCCAGCCATCTTTTACAGAACATTTCGATATGGAAAGAGACATGCTTTGGATATGATTTGGAGTATGCCAATGTACTTTGAAATTTTCCCAGATTTCATCAGGCGTAGCAGTAGGTTACATGTTGTATGTTAGCAGTTTACCAAACATATATATGTATAAACTCATTCCTTACAAGAATGGCTTAATATTAGATAAACGGATGAACAGGGATTTGAAGGGATAAACAGGTGAGCCATGACAATAGTGAAACTTGGAGGATAACGAAACATTATTAAAAGCTATGTAACATGTGTGGTTTCGCTTATGAAGTTTTTTACTTACCTCAAGAAAAAGGGAATGTAAATTACCTTAGCAGTTCCCTCAACTTCTCAGTAGCAGCTATAGATGGGATTTTTTTTTACTTTAGGTGAATTATTTTTACTTATGTTTCTGATAATGTTTAAAGAACACTGCCTTAACTTGTTATGAACATTCTCTCATGAACACAATACACAACATAATTGTAGCATTTATGCACATATGATTTATTTGTACACATTAACTTTTATAATAATATATATATCAGCCATAATATCTTACTTAGAGTAAATTTTGTACGTCCGAATATAAAATTTGATAAATTTATCGAAATAAATACTGTCTGCAAAATATTTAATTTTCCTTTTTTTCTACTCAGAGTAAATAATGTTATTTGAGGGTATAAGCTTGTATCTTCAAAAATAGAAAATGAATGCAAACTATTTGCCAATAATTTCGTAAACGTAACAATAATACGTTTTTGAATATTTAAAATCACTTTCTGTTCATTAATTGTACAATATAAGATTGTTATTTGCATTTAATATTGCTATTAGTTTTAATACTGTTATCTATTACTGCAGATAAAATTAAACTGCTGTTAAAATTAATAATCACCACATATATACGCGTGGAAAACGATTTATAAGGGTAGTAAAATAATCAAAATTATTCCATTTATCACAAAAAACATCTATCTGACAATTTATTTAAATTTATCATCACGATTTAAATGAGAAAGTAATGAATTATAGTGATGTTATTTGATAACTTTTGGCAATGAGATTAACAAGAATTCTTTTAACTTCTAGTGAAATATCTGCAAATATAATTCAAATCTAGTTATCCATCTTAATAAATGCAGAGGAGGGTGAATACCCAAGGTAAATGGGTAGATTTAGAATAGAGCAGCCAAATAGCCTCTTTTGTCAAAACCGTGCTTGGCCACACATAGTATTTCCCATCCTTTTTATTCACCTCTAAACATGTCGTAAAACATGGAATGTAATTTTATCATTTGTGTTGAGAATGGAATTTAATGAATGCTTACAAATTCGTATAAAAAATTATAACCTTGTGCCAGAAAATACTTGAAGAAATATCATTCCATAATGTCATTTTTGCAGATAAATTGAAGTCCGAACGTTTTCTATGATATTGATATTTTTTACTTAACTTCTAAGCTGTAGTTTTTCTTTTCTTTTTTTTTAAACTAATTTTAATAAAACGAATTGATAAAAAAAGAATGTATACTTAACCAAAATTTTAAATATATATCACGAAACTGAAAGATTAATTATCAGACAGATTTTCACATTGTCCAATTATTTTAAATGTCAAACATTAGGCTTTATAAATTACATTTATTTTCCATTATTGATAAAAATTTTAATGTACTTTGTATAATATATAGCTTTTATTTCAATTCCTCAAATATCTGTATTAGAGTTTCAAGCCGAAAATTAATTCTAAGCATTATAAAAATGAAATTTCAAGAATGTCTTACAACACAAAAAAAAATCTTACAAATCCCTAAAATCTTGCATCGTTGTTTTATTACTCCAAAATTGATAATATTACTATAAATTATGAATTTGTTAACATCGATTTTCTCTCTTTTCCTAATTTATATGAAACTTAAATATAATACTTTTATTAATTAAAAATATCTCTTTATAGGAAGGAAATGTTATTGAAGCGTTTACTTTCAATACTTGAATATGCAATATATACAACGATATTCTACTTTTGCTTATAAAATTTATAAACATTACTTAAGTGTAATGCATTTTCTGTAAGTATGCTGTATCTATAAGAGGAAAACCATCTGAGCATAAAATTAATTTATTTCCATATTTTTTTTTAAATAGCTAAAAAATTACCTTAAGAGTAGACGTGAAACAAACACTCTATAACAAAACCAAATATAGTGGCTCCAAGAAGGAATTCGACGATTATAATTAAATTTAGTATACATGGACATATTAAGAACAAACATGCAAGTTTTAAAACTCAGTGTTCAATAGCGGAACCTCCAGCATATCGTAACTGCCATTTTGAAGATGTATATAATGAACAATGCTCAATCTCAAGGTCAAAATTCTCGTTGCATTTCGAACACGAAATCTTACACAGGATGTAACAATACCTTGCCGAAGTATTGGTGCACCTTATGACTTGATGTCAGAGTTTGAAAGTGGTAGTTCAGTTTTATCGAAATAAGCTGGTTGGAAGAATCGAAAAATTGCTCAAAATCTGGGTCAAAGTGGTTCCACGATTAAACGAAGCTGAAAAGAGTGGGTCAACAACGGTAGATATCTGTATCAGAACGGCAGCGGTGGATCTAGCGATTATCGTAGCATATGTTGCAATACCGAATTCGTCATTATCAACAATCAACCATGTATCCCGGCCAAGTGTGTCTAACATTGCCCTCCACAGATGACTGAGAGAGTGGAATTAATCTTGCATCAACCATTACGCAGCTTACATCTCACTCTTTTTCATCCTCAGTTCAGATTGCGATGTTGCCTGAGCTCTATCAACGTCGTACTGCACTGAATGTTTACGTATAGTCTTTAGTGAGGAGCCCCGTTTCCAACAGTGTTTTGACAACAACCACAGAAGCATCTGGAGACGGCAAGGTTCGCTTAGATGTTTTGTCTTGAATATCGCAAGATATTCAGACTCACAACAGCGCATTAGGAACTGGAGTGTCATCTATTTCGGTATCCTGACTTCTTTAGGTAGTCATTTCTGGCACACATCACATCACAACGATAGGGTAACGACCGATTACTATATCACCACATTCTAAAAGATACGACGTATTATAACATAAAAATGTTAACATTATAAAACAATGTAGAACACAATGTAAGTGAACCATCAAACACCGAAGATGATGCACCAACAATTTTAAAAAGTGTCATATAGGAAGAAAAAATATATAAAATTCGAAAATTCAAATTAAGAACCCATTATATTCACAAATGAATAGTGTAAATCATCAAAAACTCAAGCAATAGCATCCTATCAATACTTCAATTTAAGTAATGGTAATCAAAATTTCTGAGCAATTTTTCATATTTCCTACAACAATCACCCTCTATATTGCTCATAACTCCCACTAATGCCATGCTAATCCGAATGGTTCATATTCTCACATTATAAATTAAATATTTGTTATTAGATGCAAACCAGATTGGATGCAAAAAAGTTATTTAATTGGTCATGAAAGTTTGATTGGCCATAAATAATTTTAAAGTGTAGTCGTGTAAATATTGGTCTATGTGTAAATAAAAATGTAACCTGTGTGTGGAATGCATATATTTCTTCACAGCTGGACCACTAACAAGCTGACTGTGTGGAACTAATGTTGTGTGGTGGATTTGTGCATTTCCTAAATCCCACGTAGAACTCTTCTGAAATTTCCTATTTAATGAGTTTAAAAAGATTTTCAAGAAAAGTTTTTGATCTATGTATGTTCTCAAAAAGTTGATGGGAAAATCTCTCTGTATGCAACAAAATATAAATTCCTGGATGTGCTTGAACTTATCAATATTATGTGTAGTTAAATTATTATTTCTCATCAAAAAATTGTAAATTATATTTGTAAATATTGATATATGTAATCAACTTTTGAAGTTCGGTATCCTTATAACATTAAAGTTAAATGCTTCCCTTTTATCATAAATATTGCTATATAATTTATTGTCAATAGTATTTAAATCTAAATCTAAAAATTCAACTTTTTTAGAGCTAAAATTTGTCTGTATTAATTTTAGGTATTCTAATTGTAATTAGGTATATATATATATATATATTTAATTGATCTTAGTTTATTTAGAAAAAATAATATATAATACTTTTAAATAAATTTTGTAATATGTAGTCAAGAAAGTATTCTAATAAAATACTTCATAAGAGTTTGCTTCTGTCCACGATAGACAAGTGGTTACAGTCGTGAATTCAAGGCTGGCTTTCTATTTATTTAATCGTATATTTGAATCCTATTGCTTTAAAGTTGCAGCCATTTAGTTTAATTGAAGTGAGTCAAATCTGTTGAAGGTTGAAATCATTACATTAAAGTGATACTGAATTTTGAAAAGTTGTACTAGCTTCATAGTTGCTCTTGTTTTTTATATTCAAAATTTCGAGACCCACCTTTAATGATACTCTCGTGTTAATTCAAAGTGAAACTCTACTAAGTGAATAATCAATAAAAGAACATTTTAAGAACGTTTATATATCATGATGAAAATGATGTCACATTCTTATTAGTACATTACTGGAGAGCAAGCACTTTATTATTTGATTAAATATATTAATGAGCCTCAACTGTTTGAATCCCGTTAAATCTCCACGTTTGACAACGCTATTGGGAAATTCGGAATGTTAAAGATTTATTTCAATTCTTCTTTTTTAATTTGATAAAAGATACAATTTTCGAAATTGCCAACAATAACCTCGAAGATCATATTGCAATTAAAATTATTGGTTAATACTTAAACTACTTCTTGAACAATTTGATCAATAGTTTACTTTATTTACTTCATTACTTGATATAAGTAAAATTAGATTTCTGGTGGGAGACAAAGTTTGAAAATGCCCTACTTATCTGAACTAAATAGCAAAAATTTAAGTCTTTACTGATGTTTGCCTAAATGAAAGACAAACTGTGTAATAGGTTTGAAGACATAATGTAATGTTCTTCAATAAACGGGAAAATAGAGATTATACCCAACTTTCTGATAGATAATTAATTGTGCACCTCAGCGTACTGTTACACAGACAGTGGTAACTATGCTAAATATTATCTTCATGAACTGCTGGAAATAATTGCAAAACTAAAATATATCCAAATATAAAAATAAAAACCAAAATCGTATTTATTTCAAATCATTAAGAAAAACTAATAAAGCAACTTTCAAGACAAATTCTTTTTTTATATATATAAATTCATTAAAAGTGAATGCCCGTGTAATTCTTTATCGTTAACACACAAAACTGGATATCAGCCAGATAAATTCTATAATTAGGCTACAACAAAGTACAGTAGGAACTGTATTAAATTTAGCTGCCAAAAGTGAAAAATCGGAACTATAATTACATTAGCTTCTACTAATATTTCCTGGGAACACCCTCTTCTTTGCTGATGGATGCACATCTACTGGGTATCGACACAATTAATTTTCAAATATGATCAAGGGATATTTTGTCAAACAAAACTGGAATAAGTACTTCCCATATTTGCATCAATGATCCGCGTTTATTGTTCAACACTTATTGACCCAACTGTTTACACAGAGTTTTTAAATGAATTTTTATTCGGTGTATATGGCCAGGTCATTGCAAAGTAGTGGTGTTATGATTCTGTACGTCATTTTTAGATCTATAGATAAGGTAAAATGAAAAGAAGATAGGAAACAGTAAGGTGAACAGGCAACGTGTGTGATGTGCACAAATTCTGAGAGCATATCATATTTTATATTACAATTTCTAATCATTAAGTAGAATTAACATGCTGAATGAAGTTGAACAAATTTACACTAATTAAATTATAAAAAAAAAATAGTAATTTTGTGAAATTTTTGCAATAATTTTAAAATAAAATTATTAATTAATTTTTTTTAAATATATATCTGTTTTAAATTAAATCTTTTTTTTATATCAGTTCAATATTTTTTTTAAAAAATTTCTTCTTTTTTAGTTTTTTTTAAAATTTTTTAAAAAATATCAATAATTTTTTTAAAAAACTACCCAGTATTTAGTTTTTTAAAAATAAATTTATTTTTTAAAATATTTTCTATTTTATTTTAAAAAGTATTTTTAAACTTTTTCAATATTTTATTTCGGGTTTCTTTGTTGAGTTTATTTTTAAAATATCTTGTGGGTTTGGGTTTTAAATTTCGGGGAAATAACTCTTTTTCCCGGTGTTTTTTTCCCGTTTGTTGATGTGTTCAATCCCTTAAAATTATTTATGTGGGATCTAAAATTAGAAGGTTGTATGCATTCAAGGTCTTTTTTTTTTCCATGTCAGTTTTTATCCCAATTTTTTTTTTTTTGTAATTTTTTTTTTTTTTACTCCTCTTCTTGAGAAAACATTATTGTTCTCTTTTTATAATTTCATTTTACTATATTGTCGGTTTACCCTCCATGTTAGAAATAGGCTTAACTTTTCAACATGACTCCCAATTTTCTTTTTTTTTTATTATGTCATAATTTCACCTTCGGGGGGAAAGGGGGTTCCATAAAGCATTGTTTAACCTAAATCAGCGACGATTTAGAAATCATAATAGTTCTTTTGTAAGACTTTTTTTTTTTATTTTTTTGTTGTGAACCCTTTCCTTTTTTTTTTTGGGTTTTTTAGAACTTTTTCACTTTTACTTTATTATACTATATATGTATGTGTGTATATGTTTATTCACATTTACTCTTGTGTTAATAAAGTTATGCTATAATTTGTGTAACTCTTATTAATTTTTATTTCCATTTTTTTATACTTTTGTTAAGAGCTACATTTCAGCCATTCACATGATTTAAATCTGCATTAGGGTCCAGAATCTGGCAATAGCTTATTTATTGTACTCAGATTTAGCGCGGGCTTTGCATTTTTAAGTGCAATTTTTAGGTAAGTTATATGTATCTTGTAATAGATTGAAATATTCTTATCCATTACTTTCAATAGGTTTTTGCTCAGTATTATTTACGTAAAGGGGGAAGCTGGCCAAAAAATATGTTCAACCCCACTTTTATATGAATTATTTTATATATTGGCTATCCTAAGTCAGCAATGGTTATAATACTGCAGCATCCACTTTAGAATTTTAATCTCGGTTACTCATATGTCCTTCATTGTGTTATTTTCCTACTGTCTACGTGTTTTTCGAATGTGATTGATGGATGTTATCTCTTGTTTGTAGAGAATAAGCCTATATATATATATAATATATATATATATATATATATATATATATATATATATATATATATATATATATATATATATATATATATATATATATATTATATATATTATATATATATATATATATATATATATATATATAATATATATATATATATATATATATATATATATATATATAACATAATTTTTATTTTAAATTGTTCTTGTCAGATTTTGCTTTACAATAGGTAGCAAACTTTAATTTAGGATGAGGAGGTTTAGCTACCACAACTTTCCATCCTTTGTTAAATAACTTATCTATGAATTAAAGTAAATACTCCTTTAGAATTAAATTCAACTGAGTAAAAGAAGAATGAATGAAAGAAATGATTTATACAATCATGAGTGAAATATTCAGAGTTATCTCAGTTGGTATAAATTTCGTAATCAGTGAGATGTATGGAAATGCATTTCAGTAGGAAATGTAATATATTCCATGAATGACCTCAAGGTATCATCTGACCGAAGAACTAAAATGGCAAGCTTTTGAGATAATGGAAGCAGGACAATTTCAGATACAGGGGCAAGATGGCGAAATGTGAGTCCGTCTGAGATTCATACACTTTGGCAACAATTTCTAAACACATAATTATCATCCAGAAGATTCGACCAAGGACGACCACACGCTACCACTAGTACCGATGACAGATATTTGTCATTGTGCAAATGTAGGAAGGGAACCGAGACTCTGGCTGAACTGTGATCTTCCTGGCTGCAAGCTTTGGAAAGTTAGTATCAAGGTCAAACGTGTGTCGAACGCTTTACAAACGTAGCGATTATGCGAAGCGATTAGTCATTTGCACCCTACTCAAAACACACTATAAGCGGAAACGTCTGCAGCAGGCACGTCAACATGTCCATTGGTCACGTGATCAATGTAGGACAGGTTCTCTTTACGAATGAGTCAGGGTGCCTCGAAAGTGAAAGTCGTATTTTCGTTTAGAGAGAACCTAGAACTCGTTTTCATTCCTGTCACATCCGTGAGAGAGATGTATACGGATCAGGCAGTGTCTGTGCTTGAGGTTGTATCTCTTTGGGTGGACGAAAAGACATTTATGACCCGTGGAAATATTAATAATCACACCTACAGATATGAAATTTTGGATGCCTGGGTTACAGGAAAATATTTCCCATAATCTTTAGGGGGAATAATTCAACCCTATAGCGGGAACTCGATAATCTGGATGACATGTGCGTCTTCCGCCGGCTTTTTTCAAAACTGGAAAAAAGGTGAAAAATCACATACCCTTTTTTTGTATTCTTTTCGGGGGATCAACCCAATTTTTCATACTTTTCCCAACCGCCCATTTTTTTTTTTCATTGAATACCCAGAGTCCATTAGTCTAGAGTTTTTTTTTTTTCTTCTTTTTCCCCCTTCTATTTTTTGTATTGTTTATAATTTTTTTAAATATTATATGCAAAAAATTTTGAGTTATCGTCTTTTTTTGTATTTTCCCCCCAACTGGGGTGAAAAATGAACAAAAAAACAATGAAAGAAAATTATATAAAAAGTTTTGCAACAACAAACTTGAAAATTATAAAAGGATTCTTTTCTCTTTTAAAAAATTTCTGTTTTTTTTTCTTTTTTCCTTTATACTAAATGGGCGTTGGGCTCTTCATTTCTTGTGAATATTTCGAAGTCAGCCTCGATAACTCTTTGAAAAAACAAAGTTTGTTCATCACGTCAACACTTTTTTAAAAGTGATTTAAAATTCCAAAAGGGCCCCTTTTTTTGGTGAATTTTCCCTTTCTTATAACTGCTAAATTATATTTTTTTTGTTTATGTTTAAATTTGGGAAGTGGTTTGGGGCCCTACATACGGGTTAAAAATTAATGAGTTGGGATTGTGGAATTGGTATCTTTGGCATATATTTTCTGAAAAATAATTAGCTGTTTCATAAAAGACTCGAATGTGTTATGCAAAGTAAATGATGAATGGTAAATAAGGGAATAATAATTATAATAGAAAATACTAATAATGGAATTGTTATGTTTCGAATATGTCTTCGGAAAAATAATTAGCTGTTTAATATAAGATTCGCATGTGTTATGGAAAATAAATGTTGAATGGTAAATAGGAGATTTTGTTTTGATTGTTCTTTTTCTTGGATATATACGGGGATATATATTTTTAATAAAGTAAAACACGCATTACAAAATAAATAATTATCAGGATTTAATAGGTATCCGAATTTAAAATTCCCTAGTAAGTAGTTTATAATGTTCATACTTTTTCCCCTTATATAGGTAGGATTTTTTAAATATCCCCTAATGTAACGACGAAGACAATAAAACAAGCGAAATCTCTAACTATTGCAAATTATATTTCTGTCAGTTTAGGTTTTTTTTCCCTTTACATTTTTAATTTGTAATACTTATTTTGTCTTTTATTTCTTTTTCTGAAACCCTGCTTCTCTTAAAATATGATTGATACAATTTCGGCAAGTTATTGGTGAGAAATATCAAATTTCCACTTCACTAAATTAAGGTTGGGAAATAACATTTAAAGAGAATGAAAATGGAAAAATACACAAAATATTGAGAAATCCAGCCAGTTTAATTGATATAAAATTTCGAGATGTTCTTAAAAAATGAATTTTTTAATTTATAAAATTATTGGAAGACGGCAAAATTAAACTAATGCAACTACATTTGATTAAAAAATAAAATAAAACATGCACTCGAAATAAAAAAGCAATTACCAAAATTTCTTCAAATAAAACTTTTAAAAGGTATTTTGATATGTTTAGCAATTTGTTGGATATATATATATATTAATAAAAAAAAAAAAATATATTTTATATATATAAAATATAATAATAATAAAAAATAAAAAATAAAATAATAATTATTAATAAATATATAATATTATGGGGTCGCGGGCCCAAAAACCCTCAAAAACGCTTTTAAGGCCTGGAGACTTCGGCGTTTCATGTTTTGTTTTTCTTTGTTTTTAAAACGTCATTTATGTTTTTTGAAAACGCGATCAGCTTTTGATCAAAACTAAGTTCAAGGGGAAGGAATGGCCCACGGATTGTGGATTATATTTCCGGAAAAACAGTAGTATTTGGATAAAAAAACTGTAATGGGGGTAGGACCGTTGGATGCAGGAGGGGAAAAGGCCCGCCACGTGGTAATCGATTACCCTCCCTTCCCGTAAAGGGGAGGGAATTTTGCTCATGGAGGCGGATTCATCACATCGAACCCAAACACTTTTCTTAAAACATTCGGGGACCCGCGTACATTTCGAAATGTTTACACGAGTGGTCTGCCCACAAGACGCCTTGCGGTCTCCCCTTGACGAAGAACCACGACCTCCCCCCCTTTTTAATGAAAAAGGTTTTTGCGGGAGAATGGAATAAAACTGTCTTTACTGACGAGTCACGCATCTGTCCCCCCCAAACCCCGATGGTCGGTGTTGATTCTGGAAGACACCGAGGATGTAAAAGTTGGGTTTTGCAAACTTTGAGGGGATTGGGATGGGGTGGTTATACCTTTACTCCCCTGCGCATTTTGGGTTTTGAGCCGGCACATTTCCCATATTTGGACCTTGTTTCCCTTTTTGGGGCTTTTTCCCCGCTATATTTCAACGAATTGCGGACACGGGCATTTAAGGGTTTTTTTAACCACCGTTGGGAATTTTTTTGGCTGGCTTCTCCATACCCCGGGGGGTCCGTTTCCGGTTGCCCCAACGCGCCCCGCAGTCAATTCCAAAGTGTGGAAGCTGCATTTTACCACCCAAGACCCATCAAATTCTTTTGAATCAAGCCAGCGTGGGCGCGGGTTTTCCTTTGGGCTTCCCACATTCGGTAGGAAAACCTTCCCCAAAAATCTATAATTTTAATCATTTGAACTGGTCAACATTTATCAACAAAGTAAAATTTTTTTGTGCTATCTCTTGTTTTCTTGGTGTTCATTTATGGTCCCACGGTATGTTTTAAAATATATACACCCCTTTTATACAGGCACATACTTATAACAGGAATTTTCTGAACAATTTTTGTTCGAATTAAGGGAAATGCTCTGAATTTGATTTTAGGTGTTCACATTGTAATATTAAACGTAAAATATTCTAATTTTTAGTTAAAATGTTTTTTTATTTTTTTTTTGGGAACGTTTTATTTTTTAAGGTAATTCTCAGAAATAAAATAGTATATTACGATATTTATTTTCCCAACAATATTCAAACCGTTTTTTAAAAAGTTTTTGAAAAAGTATCTAACCAAAGGTTCCATACTTCGGAACCGTGTTTTTCCCATAATGTATAATTTTCATTATATTTGTGTCATTAGATTAGAATACGAAAATTGTTTTAAGGACATTATGAAAAAAAAAAAAATATTTAAATACAATATTTTGGAAAAAAATTAACTTAGAATAAACTCTTTTTCCAAAAGTTCTTTTTGTAAAAATTTTTTTTAAATATTTTTTTCCCGTATTAGCTCAATCTCTGTACAGAGGCTCAAAAAAAATGCATAACTTGGAATCGGTTTATCCCTTTTTACAAAAAGAAGGGAGAAATTTTAAAAAAACGTCGTAATTATTTTTAATTTGTAACTCTGAAAAAAATGTGAATTTTTTAAAAAAACTTAAAGGGGTGGGTTTATATATGGGGGAAAAATATTAATACAATAGAAGCATTTCTTACAAAAAACAGAAATTTGGGAAAAAATCACTCTAAGTTAACTGTTTGCCAAAAATTTATTTTTTTTAAAAAAAAAACCCCAAAACAATTTTTCCTTTAATCTAAAGGCACTAATATATGAAATTATACTTTATGGGAAAAGTTTGAAATTTTCGGATCCAATACACAAATTCCAAATTCCCTCATTTTAAAATGTAAATACATAGATATCTATGATCACTGATGTAATCTCGATTTAAAGGAGTAAGTGCCAATACCCTGTACACAAAGAGCGATTAATCGTATTACGGGAATTTATTTAATTATTAATTATAAGAAAATGGTTTACAGTCGATTAAAAGAAGGAAAAAAACTTATAGGATTCCAATTGCAAAATATGTTAAAAGATATCTGTGTAATGTATTAATACATTATATATGATAACAGATGCATTTTGCAGTAAAACATAAAACAATTTCCTAGAAAGAGATTCAGAAAAGTATTAAACTACAGGTAAAAGTATCAGGCTTGTTTCATCCTATTAAACAAAGTTTAAATAATCCATTTTAATTTGAGTTAATAAACAATGTTTCTTCATAGAATATGTATTAGAAGAAACAATCATTATTGTCTTCGTGACAGAAATAAATAAAACATTTACTATCGTTATCAGAGATTCATACAAATTACATAGTAGTGACTGTTACACCATTCATTATGTTCATTTCGATAAACGAATATTTGTGCGACTTTTTCTTTACTTGAATAAATATTAAAGTAAAATATTTTTTTTTTGGTAAAAATAAATTGTTACACGGAATGCTGCACGCAATCAAATCAAAATGATAATCTTTACTTTTATCTCTCGATCATTGCATGATATAACATTTTTTTTTTCAACGTCTACTCATTTAGAAAATAAAAATGTAGAAAAAAAAGTTCCATGACTCATTGGATGCTTTAAGCATAATAACAATTTTTTATAGCCATTCATATTTTTTTTCGTAGAATCTGTCTTTCATTTACTTAATAAATGAATCATTTCTTTGATGAGTATATGTGCACATGATTAAAATATTATTTTAATTTTTATTATCAGTCTGTTAAGAATGTGGATTTTTGTTTCATCTGAACAATATTCAGCATGTTTACATAAAACATATTGATGCAATATTCAACTTATATTTGTTTAAATTGTTCTCAAACGTATTTTCAAAATTTTTGCAAGATAATCATTAGACACTCGCAACAGTTTTAATGTATTTATTCTCAGGTTTATGAATATATTATACATTGAACTACATTTCTTTCAGAATGAAAGAATTATTTTATTTATTTCGATTTTTTGTCCACACTCAGTTTTTTTGTTATTATTCTTTAATAGGAGTACATAAATTATTTACATATTGTTGTAGATTCCCATTATTTTTGAAAACACCAATAGATGTAGAACATTGAATAATAACTCAACACCAACAGGGAATAATAATGATGAAATTAAAAAGTTTTCCTCAAGATAAAATATCGTAATAAGAAACATTTTCATCTTGAATCCATGGAAAATCACAGCTTTACCATAAATTAGTCCATATGTTCCATATTTTATCTATCTGTCTCTCTACAGTCGTGAAAAATTGTACTTTTGCAGTACTATAACTAATAATATACAGAAAACATATTACTGTGAATTTGACATTTTCGAGTGGTTTAAAATTAGTTTGTTTGATTTTTATTTTTTTAAATGGTTTTCATAACAATCTACCAAAAATTAATGCATACAAAAATAAATTGTGTTAAATAACACTTTGAATCTATTAATTTTACACTATTTAAATGCTATTTTAGAATGGAAGGCTCACAATTTTACATCAAAACCTTAACGTAATTAATTTTTAATTAGTGTCATATTTAACCCAAAGTTTGACTAATATTAAATTAGATTATCACATAATTCTTTGCACTTGTTTTTGTGCCGCCATTTTTGATGCCATTTTATTTTTGTACGTTTTTTGTGCGGTCTTTTTTATGCTATGAATGAATTTCAACGGTTTTGCACCACTGGTGACGTCCCCGCGTCCCGCTAACATAACTCCTATGTTTTTTGACGGCCACGATTTGGAAAAAACCCCAACCCCAATACCAAGAAGATAACAAGATAATATGTAAATGAGATATACTTTAAAAAGGATAGAAGTTTGATGATGAGCGCGCAAGTTTAGAATAGCTTAGTGTGGAATCTTTCAGGTCAAGGTTAGCTGTCCGATACTTTGGAAAATGAAGTCCAATAAAAGGGTTGGAATCGTCATGAAAAAAAATTTATAGATATTTCTGAATCGTTGAAGGAAGGAGATCTGAAAAAAGGTAATATATTAAAAGGAAGTTAGAAGAATCGGTTTATTTTTTAAATTAAGAAAAAAGGATCTAGTTGGGGATCGAATTGAATATTAGGTTTAATTTGGGGTGTTAACTCTCACTTTAATTAAAGGTTTAATTAGTTAAAATATAAGTTATTTTTAAAAAAAGTTGTTTTAAAGAACCAACATGCTCATCATTTTGATAACCCCACACCTTTTACCTTACCGGATCGGCCCTGCTACGGATGGTTTAAGGGCCCCGGAAGTGTATAATTTCCCCGGGGGAAACGGTGGATACAATGTACTACCTGAAATGTATTTTTCGGGGGTCAGAAATTGCAGAGTTTATCAATCTATAGGAATAACATACAGTTACTTGAAACCCCAAAGTAACCCATGTGCTTATTTAAAAAAATCATCTGGGAAAGGGCCCCAAGATTGGTATTCGATATTTGGACGTTTTGGGAAAAAATACAGCCACGGATTCGCGCACTCAAGGCTGAATTAGCGAAAGCTTTTCCCGGGGTAAAAAAATAAGAAAAATTAAAAAACAATTTACGCGCCCCACAGGGAAGAAATCAGGAACCCTCTGATTTCGTTTACTTTTAAAAAAAGTTTAGGTTGGGAATGTCCCAAATTTTGGGGGGATCATATTTTGGTTCGACTCGAACCACAGACCCCAAGATTATGTGGAAGGAAATAAAAAAAACACGATACAATTTTTGGAAGTCTTGGCAAATTCGAAGAGAATACCTTGCAAATTAAAAGGGGTTCTGAACGATAATATGAAAGACGAGGTAAAAAACGCATAGGATCCCTAACTTTGATGCTAATGGTAGAAACTGGAGGAATTCTGAAGTGGGACGTAGACCAAATAACAATAGAAAAAATTTTTTACGAGAATAGCCGTAAAAGTAATAGGGGTTCGGAGGAAGGGGTTTTTGAATAATGATGGATTAAACAACGGGGGTTACTATTTTGAAATGAGCGAAATGATAATTTTAATAGGGGGACCGTAGAAATGGGGGTTCGGTGATAATTTCAGTCGAGGCGATAGGATGCAAAGGGGACGATTAAATATTGTAAAGGTTAAAGATCAACATAAAGGGGTGTGACAAGAGAAAAATTAGGCTTTCTGAATGTATATCCCCCGTAGAACTTCCACACGTTCCTTTTTTTAAAAAACACATTTTGACGCTATGGGACACCGGACAGATAAATCATTTATATCGGGGTATATAGAAAATATTTTTTTTTTAAACTTTAAAAAAAGGGGCCCCGGTAATAACAGCACAGGGGGCGAAATAAAAAACATGGGGATTGTGAATTGAATATTGCATCGAAAATTGAAAGAAATTGGTTTTCAGTGTTGAAAAATTTAGAATACCCATGTATTCTAGGTGGTTTATAATGGGTCAAGGATCGTACTGATTTTTTATAGAAAGTTGAAAACAAAAAATTGCTGGTTGAAGATAATAAGGTTGGGCAGTTAAAGGGGGAAATGAAGTTAAATATGGGGCTAATGTTTTACCGAAAAAAACATGTGAAAATATAATTGGGGAAAAAAATTAAGGCCCGGGACACCCGGGGAAAAATTAATAACAGAACAGAAAAAAGACCCCATAGGTCATATCTATAGATATTTAGAAAACCCCGGGAAAATAACTCGGGTTTAAAAACGATATGTGAAATTGGTCCCCCGATTTCCGTTTAATTTAAGGTTGTTATTTTTTGGGAAACCCCCAACGTCATTTAGGGAAAGCGTTACATTCCAAAATCTTTAAGGGAAAGAAATAATGAGAGAATTTCATGACAACCAAATTTCTGGGCACTTGGGTTTAAAACGTATCATAAAATTGGGGGCGTTTGTTTTTCTCAGAAAATTCATTGATCAATATGTTTACCCTGTGCCAAGTTAATAACTATAAAAAAGGTTCCCGCTGGTCGATTAAACCAATTTTATGTTTCCGGGGAAGGATAGTGACGTTAATTTATTAGGCCCGTATCCTATATGGGAAAAAAACAAGGGGATTTTTGTAATAACCGATCATTTCAGCAAATGGGCTGAAATTATATTTAAAAAAGGGCCCCATCTCTTTCGGCATTTTTAAACATTGCGTTATGGGCTCCCAAAAAAATTAATAAGTGATATTCCCAATTTATTCTGAAATTTTTTTAGCACTTTAGTGAAAGATTAGGCATAAGGCATGTGAAACTTTTTCTTCGACCCAAATGGACTGAAAAAAAGGGTTTAAACGAGAATAGTGCAAAGATTAAAAATTTTTAATGATCAAACGATACTTGGGATCAATTTTACGTGAGTTTTTTACGCTATTCGGACGGCGGGGAATGAAACAAAGGGAAAATCACCTGCTGAAATTTTGGTCGAAAATTGATTACCATTTCAAAACTAGTTATGATATCGGAAAGTTCAAAATTCAAAATATTGAAAAAGAGCTTTAAGGAAGCTAGACTGTACGAAAATTAAACGGGAAAAAGGTGGGAAAATATTATAATGACGTAAAAAAAGACATAAAATAAAGGTAAATGATTGGGTCTTATTAGAAACACCCCCTGTAAGTTCAGCAGCCAACAAAGATGTGCTAAATTTAAACAAAATTTGAGGGACCTTATAGGTATTAGAAGTTAAAATACAATAATATTGTAATATGGAAATCAGGGAAAAAAATTAACAGTTAACGTAGATCAAATAAGAATATATCGTCATAGGAAATGTGACGAGGTCGAATTAGGAACAGGTATCCCAAATAGTATAAGATCAAGTCAGGAATCTCGTACTGGAAAAAGGGACTCACGATTAAGGAGTCACAATATGGGAAAGAAAATCTGCGGTGAAACGTGTTAGAGGCAAAGGGATTGGTAACCAATCAAATCAATATAAAATACAGAGAGGACCCATAAAACAAATCACTGGTCAGATCGCTTCCCAGTTCATTTGGGAGTGAAAGTAAAAAAAAAAGAACAAGGTATGATAGGGTATTAAAAAATCAGGTGTATCAGGGGCAAGTGGGCCACAAAGAAAGTGGCAAAGAAAGGACACAATAATATAAATAAAAAGAAAAAATGTCATCCAGTGCTATTTCTAGAGCAGGAAAAAAAACAGAAGAGAATGCACAGAAGTTCCAAATGAATCAAACTACAACCTAAGGCCACGACGGAGAACAGAAAAAAAACCCCGACCAGCCAAGGGCAACAGGGAAAACAAGAAAGGGAGCAAGGAGATTACAAGCCCTCAACAAGCAAAACAAAAAGTTAGTACAACGAGGAAAGAAAAGTGGTAGCACCTCATCGTTGGACGTAAGGTTGGAGAACACATATAAAATGGTTGTATTGTTTCATTTTTTATGATCTTCCCAAAAAGTGGTCGGAAGAATTATTGCAAAGAAAGAAGTCTCGGCGGTGTTAAAGTTATAAGCAAGCAAAAAATCAAACACTACAATGAGTGTTTATTTAATTTTTAACTTTTGACTTGTTAAATTTTTTCTGGAGAAAACATTTGTAATCGCAATTTGTTTGCTTCGATGTATGACTTCGTGAGATGCGAAAATTCCTTTGGTTATTTGTTAATAGTTATTGAAAATGTTTGTAATTGTATAATATGTGTATATATATATATGTTGTTGATTGTTACGTATTATGGGCATCTGGTTCAGGGAAACCCCGGCGTAGTCAGGGCACTAACAATAATAATAACGGGTGCGCGGCTCATTGGGAGTTTTTGGAACCAGATGTGGAGGATGGAGATGAAAATTTATTGTGATATACAAATAATATATAATGAATAATTGTGAAATTAATTGATATTATGTAAACATAAATTGGAAACAATGACTCAAAAAGTTTTCATTTCAGGGAGACAGACCCTGAAAATTATGAAAATTATAACTTCAACAAGAAAGGGAGCGGAAAATCCAGCTCCATAGGCAGTAATGATAAAGATGAAAAGTTTGGGTCTGCGCACCCAGAAAATTTTTTTAGAAAATTTAAGTGTATAGTTATTTTAAGTGACTGTATGTGAAAAGTGAGAGTGGGCATGAATTAAAAAAGATTTTTAATGTTGGCCTAGTTATTGGAGTAAAAATTTTTTGTCACGAGTTTAAATTTAAATTGAATATTAAATTTAATTCTAAGATGAGTAATGAAAATTAAAGGGGCAAGATAAATATTGGAAATTATAAAAGTTAAAATGAGGATTTAAGATTAAAATTTAAATAAAAATCAGGGGAAGGGAAAATTAGAAATAGAGATTTAGACACGTAATTTATTAAGGGCATTGAGAACCCTTAAGTAAATCACGTTTTTCTTCTTTAAGGGTTGTGACGTCTCTCGCGTCCTTCTGCTAACATAACTCCTATGTTCTTTGACGGCCACGATTAATGGCAAAACCTTTCCAACCCAATACCAAGAAGATAAACGAAGATAATATGTAAATGAGATATACTTTAAAAGGATAGAAGCTTTGATGATGAGCGCGGCAAGTTTAGAGATAGCTTAGTGTGGAATCTTTCAGGTCAAGAGTTAGCTGTCCGATAGCTTTGGAAGGAATAGAAGTCCAATATAAAGAAGTTGGAATCGTCGTATATAAAGTGAATTTATAGATATTTCTGAATCGTTGAAGGAAGGAGATCTGCAAAAGGTAATATATTAAATAGGAAGTTAGAAGAATCGGTTTATTTATTATAATTAAGATAAAGGATCTAGTTGCGTGATCTGACTTGAATATTAGGTTTAATTGGGTGTTAACTCTCACTTTAATTAAAGTTGTCAATTAGAATTAAGTAATATAAGTTATTCTTAATAAAAGTTGTATTAAGAACCAACATGTCTCATCATTTTGATAATCCCACACCTCTACCTTACGCGGATCCGGAACGACATAGTCATCACAGGATGGCTATGTCGCAACTGTAATGTTTTCTATCAGTGTACATATATACACTTCATCACACTCTTTTAATTGGTTATAAACGTTCTCTCATCAATGCACATTCCATTGCTTTCTCTCAACGCAATAGCAGAGCGCACTTGATTGAAGACGAAACTTTTTCGATGACAGTGGCATCATCAATAATTTGATGGTAAATCATAATCAATAATGATTCCATATTCTTTGAGAGCAGATACAATATATGCTAGGGTTCAGCTTTTCAACAAACGGAAAAACATTTTCTTAAAATAGATACCAATTCCGAAAGGAGTATGAAATTTCTAGAAGAGTTTTGATCATGCATATCTGGGTATCGTGATGTTCACAAGCAATTGACCAAAAAACTGCCGTGAAAAAAACTTATTAATTGAAAGAAAAAAAATTAATAAATTGAAATTGTATGTTCAAGTGACGAAAGCTATTTTGGACTAAATCATCACAGGAAGATGCATGCTTTGGATTACGATGAGTATCAGTGAATTATGCATGAACATTTTGAAAATTTCTCCTTGTATACTGTGATAAAAAGCTTTCGCTTTTATAGGTATTTGGGGGTTAGATTAAATATCAGCCATAGTAAATAAAATTCTTATTTATTGTTCTTTCCCTTAAAATTCTCGCTGTGTAGTTATTTTAGCAAAGAAGGTACAAAAACTGCGAATGGTTTTATTACGGTTTTGGAATCTGCCTATAAAATCTATATTTTAGAGTTAAAATATACAAAAAAAGTATTTCTAAAAGAGTTTTTATTTTAAAATATAGAATTGTATCATCAAAATAGGACCATAAAAACGTAAATGAAAACATACACAAGAACAGCATTGATTGCATAGCTGAATAGTTAAAAATTGCATACCTGTGGGAATTGTGGGATGCGCAGCAATAGCATTAATTAAACAACCCTGGGTAGGAAATGCACACTTCTAAGTAAAGGAGCAATTATACGGCAGAAAGGATACTTAATATTTAATTATAATTCATTTAACTTACTGTAGGAACGCTTTGATAATCTAAGGTTTAAATTACCTTAATTCCGTTCCCAGTTGTTTGACCTCCGGTCGTTATTATTCAATTCTATTTTTACTGAATAAATCATCAGTTAACAATCTTGGATTTTCAGCAATTAATCGTTGATTGAAGTCTCAGCTACTTTACACTCATACGTGTACCTAAAAGTTAATGCTTATATATAACCCTTCGTTTACAAAAGACGTGTCTTCTTCTTCGGTAGAAAGTTTTCCATAGAACAACATTTAAATGAAAGCAACTTACCCCAAGAGGAATAGTAAAGGCTCGCGGATTGGCCCGTTACAATACAATAAGAATTTAAATGTTTTAAAATGTTTCCATGTGGAATTTTATTATTTATTTTGTTTGGACATACTTTCTCATAAATTTCTTACATAATTGACATATTTTTAAGTGCGACGTTTTTTATGCGGTCCTTTTCCACCACATAAAAAAAAGTTTATTGTAGTATGTCGACAAAATTATCTGTTATATGTAAGTATTTATGAAATTTTCGAATATGTTTTTTTTGTGCGATTTCATTTAAGCGGTCTCTATTCACCGCACAAAAACAGGTTTAACTTCATTCCAGTGTAAACATTATGTTCAGTATTTGCTTTCATTCAAATTCCTTCATCATATCACTCGCGTTTATAGAGATCATTAATGATTTTTTTAATATCTATCAGTACTTGGCTGTGTTTGAACCTTGTACACCCCGCTATTGTCGCACCCCCTACAACTCATCACTTCTACGAGATTTCTCATTCCGAGTGGACGTACTCTCCCAGTCGTTCCGTCATCGAAAGTGTTTCATTGCTTAAAATGCCTCTTTGTCTAATATTACTTACCTTTAAATTCATTGTTACATTTTTATTGTTGTTTACCTATGTTTATCATAATAAATATTTGTTTGTTATGGATAAAGAATTTATTTGTCTCTCGTGAGTATTATCGACGTTAATTTTACTGTCGGCATCCCGCCAAATTTAGGCCTACCGCCCCCTATTTTCATTGGTCTGTCTTAAACGGAGAGAAAGCGTTTAAAATGTCGCTAGTTACCCTTATTAGACAACGAGGCCCTTGCAAAAAAAATATCGCGAAATGTTCAAATTTCCTAAATACTTTCCAGTCGTCCAATGACGAAAACGTGGACTTTATAATTTTGAATAATAAATTAAGTACCGTTAGACAGATTATAGAAGAACTAAGTCAACTGAAACATTCCTACTTCACCCTTCATGATGACACAGACCACAAAGATGCCCTGGATGTATTAATCGATCTCCAAGCAGAAACTCTAGAACTCGAGGTAATACTTCAAATTTTCTTATCTCGATTTAAAAAGACAAATTCTACAAATGATAATGTGATAATTAAAAACAAGATCAAATTACCGGACTTACCTGTGCCCACCTTCAGTGGAAAATATCAAGAGTTCGAACTGTTTAAATATCAATTTATGAATGTTATAGGAAACAATGCTTCTTTAAAACACACTCAGAAATTATGTTATTTAAAAAGCGCGCTAAAAATGATGCTTCGCTTATTCAAAATTATCAAAATTCCCTTGAGTCACTTGTGGAAGAATAAATAAATAGCTATGAAACCAAAAGGGCACTTGTGGATATTCATATAACCGATATGCTTTCGGTGCTCAAAATACAAAGTGAAAATCCTGTTCAATTACGATTTCTTATTGATACGGTGCGTAGTCACTTGCGCTTCTTAAAAAACGTAAGGATGGATTCAAATGTTCTCTCAGATGCTATGTTATTGCATATGTTAAACTCCAAAATAGATAGGGGATCGCAAAGACTATTCCAACTAAATCTAAAAACAACCGAAGTTCCTAGTTTGCAAGATTTTTCATTTTTAGAAACTAGATGAATCCAATTAGAATATATTCGTAAAACCGATTTCGATACAAAAAATATCCCAGTAAGTTATAAAAATAATTACTTTCCAAATATGAAAATTCCACTAAGTCAAAAACATTTCTTGCAAAGCATAAAAAAAAATATATTGTTTATTTCCTGAGTGCAATTTCTCTCACCCGTTGTACAAATGCAATAGATTTTAAAATCTTTCCGTACAAGAAAGAAAAGAATTTGTAAGAAATAACCACATCTTTGCTTATCACACATAATCATATAAATAACTTTCCCAGTTCTTACAGCTGTATTACATGTACATCTAACAATGTCACACTCAATGCATAATGTTTTACTGTGTGAAACGAAAATACCTCTCCCATAGGAGAAAATTGTTTTCAGTATGGGAAGCAAAAAGGTCCATCAACCTTCATCGGAAGAGTTGACCTTTGAACCCAACTCCCGCGCAACCAAAAGAGGTGTTGAATGGGGGTCGGAAAAGGGATTATTCCCAACGGCTGTTATTTACTTTAACAGACACCAATAAAGACTGAAGTTAGGTGTGTCTTCGATTCTGCTTCTGAAAGCTCGTTTCTAACATTACACGCAGCTGAACGTTTGGGTTTAGACAAAGTAAAAACGGATTTTGTTGTGCAAGGTTTAAATAACTCCTCAGAAAAAATGAATTATCTAGCAAGGGCATCTGTTTCAAATTTAGATGGAACATTTAATGTAAATGTTGATATGTTTCTTACTACAGAAATAATAAAAATGCATCCATCAAAAAAAAAAATAAATATATTTCAGATTTAGTCATTCCCTAAGGAATTGTTCTGGCTGATGAAGGATTTAACCAGCCCTCTGAAATCTCATGTCTTACTGCCAGTGAACACTTTTTCGATATCTTTGGAATAAAACAAATTCGATTTTCAAATAGTAATTTTAGATTAATTAATTTCAAATTTGGTTATGTTGTCAAGGGATCGTACATCGAGGAACTGGGTTATTTTAAACATTGTTTTCTTTCTAAAGGTTGGAACACTTTAGATAAAACTTTACGCTCTTTCTGGGAAACAGAAAATATTTCTGAAGAGCAACCTATAATTACTGATGAACTGCCTTACTGCGAAAAACACTTTGAAAAAACACATTTTAGGAAACCTTGTGGTAAATATTCTATTTCTCTACCATTCAAGGAAAATATCCAGGAAAATGTTAATTTAGGGGATTCCAGGTCAATTCCTTCTAAAGAACTTGATCGATTATGGTGATGCCTAGACCGCGATTCTAAATTAAATAATCTTTATACAAAATTCATCGAAGAATGTCTCAGTTTAGATCATATGGAAGAGATCACGAACATACATGATATAATATCAGAAGAATTATTTCTTCCTCATCACGGTGTTCTTACAGCAGAGAACCGCTCTCGTCCCTTAAGAGTGGTTTTCAACATCTCGCAAAAAACTGACCTTGATATCTCTCTTAATGATGTGTTGTGTAAAGGCTGGGTTATTCAATATGATCTATTTTCTACAATGCTTCGTGCCAAAAAGCATGCCTCTTTTTTCAACTTGGACATTAGTTAAATGTTTAGGCAAATAGAAATTAATCCTCATCAGAGACATTTTCAAAAAATTCTTTGGAAAAAAGTTCTGAATGAACCTGTCCAAATATTTAAGTTAAAAACTGTAACTTATGGAACTACTTCAGCATGTTACCTTTCCACATGAGTGTTAAAGCAACTTTCGTTTGATGAAAGGGAAAACTTTTCCACATAGCAGCTGACATCGCCCTACATGACGTTTATTTGGATGACATCTTAAGTGGGTGATCCAGTCTAAATTAACTGGAATCACTAAAGACTGAACACACTCAAATAATTAAAATTGCTGAACTGTCCCTGCACAAATGGCGTTTTTCACATTCCACTAATGATTTCCCTGAGCTACACTTCGATCAATCATCTGAAGAAAGTATCACAAAAACTTTGGGTGGTTTGTGGAATAGTTCATCTGACACCTTTTGTGTTAAAGTTTCTCCTTCAACCAATCATATATTTACGAAGAGAGATGTCCTCTCTCAGATAGCACATATTTTCGACCCACTTTGTCTCCTAGGACCTGTAATCAGCAAAGCCAAATTTTTCATGCAGCAATTATGGCTCTTAAAATTGGAATGGCATGAGAAACTTCCTGTTCCTGTTGCTGCAGAGTGGGCTTCTTTTGTGCAATCTTTACCTGTTTTGAAAAAGCTAAAAATTCCAAGATTTTTTCTATCAGAAAATCTGGAAAACATAATTCTCTATGGATTTAGTGATGCGTTGGAGAAGGGATTTGGTGCTGTTACTTACGTTTCTGTGATTAAAAACAACGGCGACCGTTATAGTCAACTTCTGTGCAGCAAATTAGAAATAGCACCATTCAAGACTTTAACCATTCCCAGGTTAGAGCTATCAGCATGCCTTCTACTTTCCAAGCTAGTAGGAAAAGTTACAAGCCCCTTAAAAATGAACTTCTCAAGTAATTCTGTTCTCAGATTCTACTATTGCATTAAGCTGGATTAAGACTCCACCTCATCTGCTCAAAATCTTTGTAGCTAATACAGTTGCAAAAGCAAAATAGGTAACTGTGAACTTTTCATGGCATCATATTTCTTCTGAAAATATATAATCCTGCAGATCTCGTGTCCAGA
Organism: Trichonephila inaurata madagascariensis; assembly: GCA_019973955.1. Taxonomy (NCBI): domain Eukaryota; kingdom Metazoa; phylum Arthropoda; class Arachnida; order Araneae; family Nephilidae; genus Trichonephila; species Trichonephila inaurata. The sequence continues at coordinate 46,522 of BMAV01001833.1, forward strand.
GGTTATAATGTTTCGGATTTAATAAACTCCCCTCTGTGGTGGAAGGGTCCTTTTCCTTCTATTTTTATATATGATGAACTTTTAGAGAACATTAATGACTGTGAAGTGAAAAAGGAATTTAAAATTCCTCCATCCAAAAACTTATCGCTCTCCAGTGAATTTGATTTATGTAACCATATCATTTCCATTACCAATAATTATTGTAAATTAATCCGTGTAAGTAGTTTTATTTTCAGGTTCCTGCGGAACGCCAGATATTTGAAAAAAATGAATGAGTTTCGGGTCCTTTGTATCTTAAAGAAATCAATCAAGCCAAACTTTGGCTCATAAAGGCAGTGCAAGAATCAGAATTTAGTAATGAAGTAAAACACCTCCTGAGAGGTGAGCCAGTTCATCGTAGCAGTAAGCTATCTGCATTAAACTGCTCTGTTGATGAAAATAATGTTATTAAAATAGGTGGAAGACTACAAAATCCACCTTTATCAAAAAGTCATATTGTATTACCTAGTAAACATGTTGTAACATTAATAACCATAAAACATTACCATGTAAAATACCTTCATGTTGGTTCAAATAATTTGCTATATCATGTTCGTCAAAAATATTGGCCACTTAATGGTAGAAATCAGACACGCCAAGTTATGCATAATTGTGACATTTGTTTTAAAAACAAACCCATTTTATCCAATCAATTAATGAACGATTTGGCCAAGGAAAAGGGTTACTCCCTCATATCTATTTAATAATTGTGGAGTCGATTTTTGTGGTCCATTTATGGTTAAATTTAAAAATCAACGTAAAGGAGTTCCTAAGAAGGTATAAGATTCAATATTTGTATGCTTATCAACTAATGAAAATATGTATTTATAATTATAATTTTTGTCAATCATTTATTACTACCATTATTTTTTGCATACATATTTGATTTGTTTAACTGATAAATGTATTTTCTTTGAATCTTTATTAATATTTTGTGCTATGTTTTATATTTGTTATTCAATTTTAATTATTCATTTATATTGTGTAATAGACCCTGTTTGTGTGTGTGTAACTAAATTTGAGTGAATATGCCTGTATATTATTATTTTTTTTTGTAATCATATTTCTTATACTAAAATTTGTTTGTAGTCATGTAAATGTTGAAATAAGTATCTCAACGGAGGCCGGGATGTTTGTACCTTCTACACCCCCCGTTATTGTTGCTTGTCACGCCCTCTACAACTCATCACTTCTACGAGTTTTCTCATCCCGAGCGGACTTACTCTCCCAGTCGTTCCATCATCGAAAGTGTTTCATTGCTTAAAGTGCCTCTTTGTCTAATATTATTTATCTTTAAATTCATTGTTAATTTGC
>BMAV01001833.1:55679-102375 GCA_019973955.1 Trichonephila inaurata madagascariensis
GTTCTAGTACTTCTTCACTTTTGTTTTATATTACTATATATATATATATATATATGAGGGAATTTTTTTCTCCTTATAAATATTATATGTGAAGTACACTCATATACTTTAACTTTCTTTTCGTTGATTTTTCAAAGAGGTAATCAGCATAATATTCTCCTTATTTTTTTTAAACAGGTTCCATATCTAAAATCATGTTTTCTGAGACTATGAGTCAAGAGTGGACCATGTGTGTTAAACTTTTAAAGTCTATTAGATTCTAAAAAATATTTATTTTTTAAACATCGCTGACCAAAACTTTTATTTTTTTAACTACTCTTTCTTTAATGGTTGGTGAAAATCCATTGCATAACCAATAAATAAATAAAAAAATAAGTAAAAACTATCGTATTGGTGCCAAAAGTTCACACACACACATTGCACTTTAAATAAAATTTCAAATTACAATAAGAGGTATGTTAAAAATATTTCATCTGTCTCTATTATTGATTAATAATATAAGTTGTTTCATTTTAAACTAACTAATTAACAAATCAGAGGATTTAATTTTTTTACTTATTATATTCATTTTATAAGTACGAGTGGTATTTTTAAGTGATGAAAATTCTCAGGAATGTAACTATAAAGCTGAAATAAATTACTGTTTTTTAGTCATGAATTTAGATGTTCTTATTAAATTTTCAATTAGAGTAATAAAATTATGATAACACATTTGAAATAGTATTTTTCAATTAATTTCAAGAATAAAGAACATAATATATTAAAATTTATTTATATATCTCTCGTAGTGTTAGAATCTATGTATAGTAGTTTTTAGAGTGTATTATGCATGTTTTGAAAATTTAATTTTATGCATTCTTAGCTCAGAAATTTGTATATTTTTATTTATGGAATTTGATTTCCTCTTTATTACATTTATGAACTGATTCTAACGAAATATATATTGTCAATTATTTGTATATATACTGAACTGAACTCAGTGGCGCAACGGCTCATGAGGGCCAAGGCCTACTTTGCCCAACTCAGAATACGTGACCTTGGACCCTGAAGTGCATGAGAAGATGTTCCATTCAAGTGGTCAGTCTGACTCGATTGTATACATATATTTACTTAAACATATGCTTGTTTAAATTAAATGAGTGAAATTAATTAGGTCGACAATCCAGTATAGGGGTTGACGACGTTGACTGCTGAGGCAAAGGGCCTAGGTTTGAATCCCGAAGAAGAAATCGAAGTTTGTAAATATTTTGTGCCTTTGCGGCATAGGGGTACTCCAAAAAGCCGTCGAGCTGAAGTCCTGTTGTGAGGTTGTTGTTAGGGGAAGAGAGGTGGGAGACCATCTGACCTCTCACAAGGTTTTCTCTCTCTAAATTAAGGTGGTGTTGAGCTAAATTGTACTGGCATCTGCATGGTGCTCTAAGCTATGGCCAACGACGAGCATACGTCTTGAAATCCCACCTGTCTCAGGCTCTGGCAACTTTCCTTCCTTCCCTGTGGGAAGGACAAGACAACGACAACAATTAAATGAAGAATTAATGAAGGAAAAAATTAATAATACATAGAGAAATGGCATTATTTTATGTATTTAAATAATTGTTGAAAGTTTTCCATCTGATCTTATACAATATTACTTCAGCTTGCGTTAATATAATTATATTATTCTGATCTGATAATAAGCTACACCGAATACGTTCACATTTAAACTTCTTGAGATATTGTATGTCTTATAATGGAAAATATAATTTTTGTTTTCAGTCTCATGTTTTTATTGAAATGATTTGATGGGATTTTTAGAATTAGCTTATTTTATATCTAGAACTATTGGGATTATTTGAAATTGGTTATAACTAATTTTAAGGGGAACTTTATAACAGACAGTAACGGAAGGGAAATTATTATTTACCGTATCAATATTAAAAATAATATACATACATGTTTCGAATTTTCTTGTTACATTCATAATAATATTTTTATAAAATTGTTAAATAGGTTTAATAGTAACTGCAATTTCAAACAAAAAAGTAGTGACACATTAAAATTTATTAGCTAAAATGATTCATAAATAAATTAGATATATAAATACGTAGATCAAGTTAAAAATATTTATTAAAAAATAGCACAAAGTAATTGATAGATATAATTTTTTTACTCAATGAACGTGTTAAAGTAAATGATGTTTATTGCTTTAAAATCATAAAACTCAGGTCTATTTTTGGGTTTTTAAGTAAATAAAGAAGTGCAATGTAAGACAAAAATATCTCGCAACTGTTTGATCTCATATTTTTCTTTTTAATATTTATGTATTGAATTTGAAAATTTTTATTGTTTATTCGTTTTCTTTTTTAACTAAACAGTTATATTTTATGAAGAACTTTTTAACTGTTTATTAACATTGCAGTGATAAAATAGTTTTAGTTACGAATCTTGTAATGATGTCCTTCAATCACGAGACCATACTTCGTAAGGTCCTTTTCTAGACTAAAAAAAAAGAAGAAAATAAACATTTTAATATTGACTATTTTGAAAAAGAAACTTTTCATAAAATTTTAATTTTTTGGCTTTGAAAGTCGAATCTATATAGCATACAATGTTCAATAATTTTACTTGTTAGAATTAAAAATAAAAAATGTGTGTTATATACTTTTTAAATCTCCATAGTTAGTTCTCCAAGTTCCATAATTTAAGAAAGATATTTTGAATTCAATTGATTAGTATTAAGATAATTATTAATTGCTTTGAAAATATAAAATTTATTTAATGTTAGTTTTGTTAAAATTCGAAATGTAATCCATTGATTTTATTGCGTTAACGTGATATATATATATATATATATATATATATAATGTAACCTAAATTTCTTGATTTGTGCTTAAGTGTATATTTTTCATTACATTGAATATAAAATGAAAACATATATCCAAATGTTTATATAACACGTTTCTTTATTGTAACTTTATACATGTTGGAAAAAAATACACATTGGAAGTATAGTGCATGTACGCATTTAATTTCTACCAAAAAATAATTCTAGTAATCCCTGAGAACCATAATATCTATAAACTTAATAATATGATGTGTTATTTTAATATGTTTTAAACATTGTATGTTAAGTTCTAGCACAACATACTTCTGTCAAAGAAACCGAGATTTGATAATGCATCTTTTTGAAGGTAACTTCTCATGGCACGTTAGGAAAAATTTTCGTTACGCGTTGCCAGTTACGGTTACGCGATGAACTTAAGTTAAAGATGTATGAAGTTCCGACTTTGACCACGTGTTTAAAAAAGCTGTCGCGAGTTTCACCAATCTTCATATCGTAACCGCGACATGTAATTTAATATACATATTTAAGCTAAAATAAATTCAAAACTCTAAGAAGTTTATAATAATAAATAAAACAACTCAACTTTTTGAATTGAAGCGATTTTGTAAAAAATATTTATGGTTTTATGTAAATGGCAACAGTGAAAAAATAAATAAAAAGAAGATTTATAGTTCCGAGTTTTTGTGTGGTTGTGAATTATTTAAAATATTCTGTTTTATTATAAATTGGACGAAACAAAAGCCATTTCGCTACTTCTTTCAAACTCAGACAAAAAAAAAAATTACAGAATCGGAAAAAACATTTTTTTTGGCCAAGATACAGTATAATTGTTTCTACAAAATTTCTGATATTAATTTATATATATATATATATATATATATATTTAAGATGTTTTCTAAAATGAGTCAAAATCGATACGTTTTTCTGAAAATGATTTCTAAACTGTTCCCGTTCAATTTCCTTTAGCGTTAATAAATTGATATTCTACTCTGAATAAGCTTATGCCCTTCTTTCTTTGAATCAGTCATTTAAAAAAAAGAATGGCAAAAACTGTTTGTTTTTTTACTATTTTTCAAAAAAATAATCAAAATTGTAAGTAAATATTAAATAACTTCGTTATTTATAAAAGCAATCACACGAAACTTTTTTTTCTCTATGTAGAACAGTATTATCCATAAGATGGACAGAGATTGAAAAATATTGCTTAAAAATTACGAGTTTTTTAGCGTTTTTCGTCTATTAGCCATTTTATGAGAATTTTTTACCAAAAAATTATTCTTGGATTTTTGTTTAAAAATTACCATAGTTTTCAATCAATGTGTGAAATTGTAAACCGATAACTTGAAAATTAAGCCTTCAAAAAATAAAAAAAAATTAATAAGAAGCGCGATTTTACGAAAAGCCAAGGGTTTTGCGACGGAAACCAGTTTCGCGCCAAATGGGCAATCAACATCTGCTTCATCAAGTTCACTTTACATTTTCTCAGGGGTTCAACTAGAAAAACTGGAGACAAATGAAAATCCCCGATTTTGGCGAGGGGAAAAAAATGAGAATGAAAAACCTATTTTTGTTTCAATATTGGCATCTACTTAGCAACATTACTAACTACTAACTACTTAATATTATAAATTTACTACTATTGCAAAAAAAAAAATTTAATGCCCAAAGAAGATTTCTATCAATTAGTGAAAATGTCAAACGAAAAACACACACACAAAAAGGACATTACTGCATGTTATTTTGCATCTTTTATCATCAGATCGAACTCCATTTCAAATGTTTTTTATCGACCCTGCCAGATGCGGTAAAACGTTTTTCATTAAACTTTTGATGGAAATTTATAATCGCTATAAGACAATGATGGATACTGTCATGCATATATGACTTGTGCTTCAACTGGTAAGGCAGCAGTATCTATTTTAGGAACGACTGTTCATACAGCTTTAAAACTTTCTTTATCAAGATTACTTCCGTTACATTCTGAAACTTCTCAACAATGTAGAACTCTTTTCAAATACATAAAAGTCATAATCATTGATGAGATAAGTATGATAAGTGCTCAATTATTATTGAAGGTTGTTTCCAGATTAAAACAAATAACTGGAAATTTTCAGTCAAATTTTAGTGGATTAGATATTATTTTAATAGGAGATTTACGTCAATTACCACCAGTTCGTTTTACGCCCATCTATGAACTAAACCATTTATGAACTAAATGAAGTCATGCGTTAAGCAAGTCAACAATTTTCTTCTATACTTACAAAAATTGGAAACGACGAACAACTTGATGAAATAGAAATAACTTTGATTGAATCTCGTTTTTGTACTGTAGAAGAAGCTGAATTATGGTGTCCTCAAGATATACGATTACTCAACACTAACAATTCCGTCAATGAGTATAATAATAAAATATTGAATGCATATGCGCACAGAATAACTTAAACTGCAAAAGATGTATGTATTGGTTGCATTTCACAAGAAAAAGAAATTTCTTACGTCAAAAATTACATAAGATGCCATTGATTGATACAAATGAATTGCATTATCAAACAGTTCATGTGAATAATATTTATTACATGATTACCACAAATATTGATGTGACAGATGGATTGGCAAATTGTGTAGTTGGAAAGCTAAATGTAGAAACAAATGATGAAGGATTAATTAAGACAATATGGCTCGAGTTTCCAGTTTTACCTCAAATAGGGAAAAAATTAAGACGCAAAAAGAAAATTCGCCTTATCTCTACAAAGTAACAGAATAATATTGACGACAAAATGAAATACTAAGATTGATGCAGTGTTTTCGAGATTCATAAATGATATTGAGTGCAAAACCTACATTTCTTATTTTAGTTACAACAAGCCTTTGATAACAAAAGTATACTGAAACACCTATAAACATTAGACTAATAATAATGATACTTTTCTCTAAATGTATACAATATATATATATATATATATATTTTTTAGTATTATGTATTAAAAATGAAAATTTTTTGTTTATATTTATACCTTTTCCATCCTATTTTTTTAAAATACAGTTTGAAATAATAATGATAATAATAAATTTGTTAATTGTATGTAAGATTACTTTAAAATAAAACTTAATTATACAATTTAATATATATAAGCCGAAGAAGTTAACTTCTACCTCGTGTTCACACTGATACACGTACAATTTTTTTTCATTTGCATATAATTTCGCATTGGGTCTTATAAAAAACGATAAAGAAGGTACCTAGTAAATTTCCAATAATTCCTTCTAAACATGTTTCTCATGAATCTTTTAAGGATTTTGTACCGATTTGTTTTTTGTCTAAATTAAAAGATGATAGACATTATGTTAGACATGACAAAACAATAAATTCCACTTTTATTTTAGGAAAAAAATGAGTATAAGAAGGAAAATGTGTGGAAAACATATGTACATTTGTAAACGTCTTTCTTCAAAATAACAATATGAATCCGGAACAGAACAACACATGATTGGCTGAAGATTGAATATTTCATGTAAATATGTACAATTGGTGCATTTTTCTCTCAACAATGAATGTTCGAGCAATGATAAATATTTTCAATATTGTCTTCCGATATATTTCAACAATAACTCATGAATTGTTGTTTCAAATCAGAGATATACTTTGAAATTCCCGAATCTGCCGTTGGAGGTTGTCTCATACAAGATTGATTGGTAATAGGTATGTGTTGAACTTGCTAGCCAAGAGAAAACATCAAAAGCATTAAAATAGTCTAAATGTATGAGAATGTTACTTTATCTTTTCAAAAATAGTCCCAGAATAACTTGCTACGACAAATAGCACAAGTGATCGCAGTATGTCTCAATATTTAATTGATTGTTAAAGCTGTACGCGTAATATCTGGAGGTGACCTGTTATACATCGAAATAGTTAAGTTTAATTGGATTAAATTATTTTCAGTTCATTAGAATTTGATTTCCATTATTTTATTTTACTCTAAAACCCTTTTTGAGCAATCTTACTTCCTACATATTTATGTTTAAGTGCGGGAAACTTAAGTCATGATAAGTAAAAACACTTTGCAATATTTTTTATTGGTAAATTAGGAATTCATAATAATATATGCATAAGATTGAAAATCTAACAACTTTTTATAAGAATCTTATTCAAATGTAGTGAAATTTTGATAATTTTTATTAATTTTAAAATAAATTATAGAAAGTTATTGCTATAAATTTTAAATAACATTAATAAAATCCTTGAAAAATCTTTAAAGTAGAGTAATCCATTTTCACCGAGTTAAAATAAATTTAATACATTCAACGTATTTTGTTTCTCATAAAACTGTTACTATATTCTAGCAAGTTAAATGCTTGCAAAAGAATGTTGTGGAATTTAATATTCAGAACTCATTTATTCCATGCGGAAAATCGTTGTTTCACTCTTCATAGTTTCTTCGAGACTTCACATTCTTCCAGTAAGCCGCATATTTATACAGTTTTCTAATAATTTTCAACAAGCAATGCAAATTTAATAAACAGCTTCTTTGAATATTACATATTTCTCTATAAACACGATCAATATTGATCTTTAAATATAATTTTATTACCCAGCATATTTTAGAGATTTTCTTTGAAACATTTAGTGAAAATTTTTTTCTTTTTAGTTTCAAAGAGAGATTTTAGAGAAACATGAGAGACTGATGAATGTACCGTAAAATCCGGTATATAACACGCCCCTTCGTATAACTATCTTCTTTTTTACGAAGAGTACCTGAAATGTACAGGGGCGATGCACTTATATTTTGAAGTCCTTTATTCGAGGTATTATCCCAAGCTTTAGAAAAAAAAAATAGTATACTTCTACAACTAACGCTCTTTAAATTCAAAAGGAATGCCATTTCTTTTAAATAAACTGTGTATTCAGATGTATGTAGAAGTGTAATTGTTTTTATATATTTATATATATATATTTTATATTTAAAGCTGACAATTTTATACCCTGCGTATAACGCCCTCCCTTTAAATTTTGATCTTATTTTTTGTGTTTAAATTTCGTGTTATACTCCGGATTTTACGGTTGTAAGAGAAATCTCCATTAGCATTTATATAAGAAATTTGATTACATATATTAATATGAATTTTGATTATATGTAACATTTGCGAACATTTTGTGCGTTTCTTTTCTAGGATGTATATAGAAGGTTTACAAGAAACATTTAAATGACTAGAACTGTTAAAATTAAGAAGCTAAAACAATATTTAAATTAGTGCAGCTTCAGTTATTTTGCTTAACTTACAAATAAAAATTATAAAAAGATAACGTATTTTTCCCCCTTGTTAGAGCGTATCAGAGCCTTTGTAATGAATATATTTTATACTTTTAATCAATTAAATGGTGATAATTCCTTGATAGATTTAAAAATTTATATTCATAATCTAAAATGTAATTTAAAATTGTTATTCCACGAATTTACATTAGCTAAGTAACAATGTACAAAGTTTTAAAACTGTGTAAGAAAAATTTTTTGTAAAATTCATATACTGATAATGTGAATGATGAATATAAGGGAAGGTAAAATGATATATAGCACAATGTTTTGATTAATTAAACATGCATTTTAAATGGAATATTCTTATTTAATCACATGATGTTTCATTTTGAGCGATATGGTAAAAAAAAACATCTCTTGAACATAAAAAAAAACATTGATCGATGAGATGATATTTATTTAGTATCACAATACCCGACGAAAATTACAGAAACTAATAAAAAGTTATTGAAAAATCTGATCATAAATTTTCAAATAATTAATGATACATAAGACTTTCTATAAAAATGTGATTCAAATAGCTGTATATGTGTATGAAGTATCTTTCTCTAAACCATAAATTTAATTTGTTTTGTTTTTTTTTTTATTTATTTTTATCAAAATCAGGCACTTGAACTTTATGCAAAACATCACAAAATTATGAAGGAAACGTTCTGAATGAAAATATTGTGGCTTTAATATGAAAGTTGAAATAAGAAAATTTTCGAATAGGTTTAGTTTTTAAAACATTTTAAACAGAAAGTCATAGTATCATATCGTACCCATTTTTCAAACCACTTTGATGACACGACCTAAGCATTATAAATCAACCTCATCAAAATCAATATACACTGAAGTGCCACTGAATTAGGGATACCTACTTAGTAACGAGTTGGGCTTCCAACGGCCTTGATAATGGCTGCCACACAACAAGGCATAGATTCAACAAGTTTTTGGAAACGTACCACGCAAATGACTTGCGGAATATTGTCTAAATTTGTCCATAATTCAGTGAGGTTCATTGGTGCTGTGTAGTGGCCTTTTATATACACCTTGTTCCAACACATTCCATAGATTCTCAATAGGATTAAAGTATGTGCTTCTAGGTGACCAATTTATGACAGAAAAGTCAGAGAAATGCTCATCCAACCACCCAGTAGACAAACGTGACTTGTGAGAAGTACAGTTGTCTTGCTGGAAAACTCCATTACCATGCGGATAACAGAACAGCATAAGCAGATGGAGGTGATCTCTCCAACTCTACGTATCGAATTGCATTAAGGCAGCTTGGTACGTGCACCAAGGATCCCAAACAGTGTCCCGATAAACACCCCAGAATATGATTGAGCCACCATGATCTTGTACTGTTCCAACCTGGCGTACAGGACCCATGGCTTCATGATCCTGGCACCATATTCTCATCCTCCCGTTGGTGTTAAGTAGTCGGAATCGAGACTCATCATTCCATGATGTTTCTAGTCCTCTGCAATCCAGTCTCTGTGCTCTCTTAACCAGGCAAGACGTGATGTCCGACAGCCAACACTGAACAATGGTCCTCCCTTAGGTCGACGGCTTCTAAAACCCATATAGTGAAGCGAGCGTTGCGCAGTCCATTTACTGACTGTACGACTGGCCCCGCTATTCAACTGGGTGGCAATTTAAACTAATGTTTGGCTTCCCTGGCTATGTACAATACGCCTTTGCCGTTTTTCTTCACGCAATGTCAAGGCTAATTGTCCTTTGCAGTTTGCCCAACCGCCAGTTTTTTTTCCAACATCCATGTATTCTTAGTATACTCATGACACTGTCGACCTTGGAAATCCTAGCTGTCTGACAATTTAGGAAATTGAATGACCCATACGTCGTGCACCTACGATTTGTCCACGATCGAAGGCTTTGAAAGGCATGTACTGACTATACGACTGACACCCTTATTCAACTGGACGGTAATTTGAGAGAAAATTGGCAAAATGTTAATCTTTAGTAATTTCTCGGTAAAATAGCACATATCTTATATCATTGGAAAGATCATGAATTAGAGATTTTAGAAATATCAAAATCTCAAAATCGATCTTGAAGATTTTTCGCTTACTGACTTTTCTTAAGGTTTGTTTATCAAATATTAATATAGGCCGTACAAATAATACAAAATAGATCAATAAAAACTTTGAATTCTTACATTTTATTTGCTTTCTCTGTTGTTCATTTTAAAATGTTAGCACATTATTGGCCATCCTATAAACAACATCGTTGTTCAGTGGTCGTTTGAAGTTTCTAACGGAGCAGCTGCTACGAAGTAATAAATGCTATGGAGTTACGAATATCATTAAAACAGAATTTTAAAGTTTAACCTTCACACACGAGCAGCAGAGCATCAAGTCATATTTAGCAGCATTATGTAGGTACATGATCCAAAGAGAAAACGAAAAAGAATATCATCAAGGAGACTCTTTTTGTAAAGATCTACGATATTTTTTTTTAAAAAAAATGGTTTTTAAGTATATTATTTCAATTAAGGTAATAGATATTTTTACACACTGGGATAAATAATAGATCCCAAAATATTGTTATTGTATTCAAAATCTAAAACTTAAGTACCATTTATTGACTTTCATTATTAAAGTTAAACACTAAGGAGAAAGGTTTTACAATATTCTTTCCAAACTTTTTTTTTGTATGAACAATAAATATTTTGAGTTTACAGGTTAAATTTTTCTTCCTCCCCCTGTAACAAAATTCACACTTATATTATTACCATTACGGCAGCTATAAATCAAATACTTATAAAAAAAATTGGGGAAAAAATTGAAAGTTTTCCATTTACCAAAACTTTGAGTGCGACGCAAGAGCGGAAGATATATATTTATATATTTATATTTGCAATTTTGTTTCTCAATTTTAATTTCTGTTTTTTTTTTCTTCTTTTTTTTAAATTTTCTAATTTTTTTCCAGGTGATAGATGATTTTTTAGGGTGTAACAAAATAGCACTGAAACATTGATATTTCAAATAATTATAAAAAATGGGTAAAGGTTGTAAGGGCACCCCCTTTGGGTGTCCTTCTCCCTGATTATCAGCGTGAGGTACAGGTGTAGGAATAAATGAAGAACTAGAAGCTGACATGATCTCAATATGACTTTATTAAGATCTTAAACTTAAACCTTTAACATATTAGAAAATAATGATATATGGGAGAGAATCTATGGTGGTTAAACAAACAATATATATAATACCGATATAGCGTAACTCTGAACACTATCAATAACTAACTCGCCTAAACTAAATTACAATGTTATCACAAATCCGAATATTAAATAGTCAATCCTACCTTAATGTCGAATGAAGTAACGATCAATCTGATCCTAGTTGAAGTTGCGGTTCACACAGGAGTGCAATGGTATGCACCTTGACCAAAGGGCTCTCTGTCAGGGGTAACTTCTGTAGGCTGTCACTTAACCTTTCAAAAACTCTTCACACTTGAATCGCAGACTATCATAACATTCCCCAAATTGCCTCCCTGCTTACTCTAACTTCTGATATTTAAAAGCTTCCAAATTTGTATCTTTCCTTCACGCTTCCCTTCTTGAGATTGGATGAAAAAGAGCTGCCATTAATTCTGTCCCCAAAGAACCCAAAGGACATGTTAATGATAGAGCCCGTCACAAAGTAGCAAAATTTATCTATATTTTAGGGCTCTAAGTATGATGGACAAGTGAAATATATGTTTTGACATGGAATTCCTCACCCCTTTTTTAACTTAATTGTGCAAAAGGTACCCATTCTAGGTAATACTGATCGGTAAAAGAGGAAAAAATGTTTGTCTCATTATACAAAACTTTTATATGAAAGTAATAAATAATATATATTAAAATTGATGTCATTAAATATATATAATAATAATAATTAATTATGTATATTATAATATTTTTCTTAGTTGCGGAAATAGACTACCATATTACTCTAATCAGAAAATATACGTTTTTTTGTATGTGTTTAACAACAAATAATTTTTTCTCAGTAAATTTAATACATCAAACAATGCCAATATTATGTGTCTTTAAGTGTTTTTTAATTGTGTATTTTAATGTATAAATCTATCCAAAGGATAATACAGATATCGCAGAGAAAATATGTTTAGTTTCAATTTTCCTACAATTTACTTTCTTTCATTTTGATTACCTTTTCACAAACCTATGGGCATATCTATTTTTCTCATATTTTTTTTTATATTTTTATTTTGTATGTTTTTATCTGTACAAGTGAGTTATGTACTTGTAAAATAATTACTTATCTTCGAAACTCTTCGTCACTGATACGAATGCTCAGACATTAAATAACAATCCCGTTTCTAACTTTGGGTAAGGAAAACAGAATGAAAACTTTGCTCAGAAACGAAAGAAAAGCAAAATTCCTTCCTTCATTCCTTACGAGATTACTCTTCCGTAAGAATGAAGTTCAAGTTTAATTCTGATGGAAAACTTATCTTTTAGATTTTGCGAAGAGCTCACTTCATTTAGCAGTGATGTACCTGTTTCTCATGTTCTTATCGATAGGGGTTTCCAAATAATTAATTAAGGAAAAAAAAGCGTTTCTCTCTCGAGTTCTAAAGTTTAACTTTCGGAGTCAAGAAAGTCGGAAAGACAGGGAAAAGTTTAATATATTGAGTCTGAAAATTCTTCATTAAATGAGAAATACTTCTATGTGTGTTTCTTAAAGCAAAAATTTAAATTAAGATTTAGAGTTTGAGAAAAGTAAAGTACTGAAAAAAATAGTATTATAAACGTCAAACAAATTACCCCTTTCATGTAAATATCGCGTCAAAATGATTTTTTCAAGTATAACATTTTGTTCAATTTTCTTAATGATTGCATTTATGAATGATTACATTAAATATTTCAGTTTTTTTTATTTAATTGATATTTAAAATGTCAAAATTATGTGCATTAATATAACGATAGAAAATAAATAATAAGGCCATATTTATATACATTTACATTGATCAGAGTACTAAAAGTATCTGACCATGATACAGAATAAATTATTTCATTTCATTTATAGGATAAATTGTTTATTTACATTACATTTAGTTATTTTTAAGACGACCACTTATATTTTCAAACACATTAAGTTAAGTACGGGTGGAAGCGTTTTTGCTATAACATCCATTTTTTTCACACTGCTATAATTAGGGGTACGTCAGTTGATTTTCCGCTCTAAATACATGGTTACCATTAATTGTATAATACCAGTGCTTATCACTAATGTACATTTATAAAAACATTGAAAAATCATTCTTATATTTAATTCTACTAAGCTGTGGCTACATTTTGGAAAATGAAAAACACTGTACAACACATTAAGCGCTGAGGTACATGAGCATTTGTTCGAGTCAGGTGGTCAAACTGACGCGAAACACCCATTTGTCCGTTCCCAAACTTGGTACTCACGGATTTCAACTTGTATATATGTAAGTATCCCAAAATCCATTTCCAGTGATGGAATAGGAACACTAATAATGAATACTTTCGAAAATGAATTCTTACTTAGGTATTACGTACCTGAATTGCATGATTCATGTAACAGCAGTTTATCAGTTATACTTGTCTTACATTCTAAGACTAGTGCAATTGGTTGTTAAAAACGGCAGTAAAAGCCTAATAGCAATGGTCACAGACTCATGACCAGCTTGATATGAGATTGTGCATAATGTACTGAAGACCGACCATGCAGAGAAGCTGATAAGCATTTAATTTGTCGAAGATCAAAGTCCTTCCAAGGATATGAAGTGGAAGTTCAGAAAAGGGGATGCCAGCTCAGGTGGCCTTTTGGTCACTTGACCTTGGTTCAAAATTGCGAGATTCGTTGCCAAAAGTGATGAGCCTCATGCAATATAAACAAAAAAACTCCTTCATTGAAAAAAATAGAAAGAAATAGACGAAAACGATACATAGTACTTATAGTCCATATTAATGTTTGATTAATTCAGGTTATTTTCATTTATGAGTTCTCAAAAGCTTTCCCATTTTTCATGCGATAAATTGAAATATTAAGACAAATAAGAATTACTTTAAATATTATATATTATTATCATATTGTCACGGGGCTTTATCGCAAGTTCCTCTATTTGTCCTCTTGGGATTTCTTTGTTGCCAGAATGGCAATTCTTCCCAACCAACTCAAGAATAGAATGTGTTTATGCAAATTAGTAATTATATATGTTGGAATGTTAGCATTCGCGATGATCGCTAAGTGGAGAAGTAATGCTTCATGTGATCACTAAGTGAAGCTCTGAGCGCTAAGTAAACTAAGTGAAGTGAGATAAGGTTCTAGACGAAAAGTCTTAATCCGTTGCGTCGTGTAGTAGTGTCAGTCTAGTTGAATTACAAGTGGATCCGAGACAAGAGGAACATTGCCTTAGCCAGGGCAAGTCAGACAAAAGTTAGCTTGAAGATTTACAGACCGTAGCTGTGCGTGCAAGGAATAGACGGTAAGCTTATTCATTTAAACTTTAAGGAAATAGTGGTTACTATTAGAATAGGAATTAATCTATAAAGATAGATTCATTGTTAATTGCGCTATTTATCAGTAATAAGTGTTGCGTCTACTCACTCTTGATCATCATCCTCTTTGACTAGTATTATTGTTGTATTGTATATAAACTAAGATCATAATAAACTGATTTTAGTATGGCAGAATTTAGTGGTTCTTCTTTTCTTCCCTCAGACATATGTCGCGTGAATAGTGGAAAAGGGTTATCCCCAACAGAAAGGACACCACAATATATTCCTCCAGCTGTTCATATAATGAAAAATAATCGTAACAAAAAAAAGTCTGCAATGTTGCTCAGAGCGAGATTAAAAATCTTAATGTTCTATGAGTAAAATGATATTAAAACTGAGAAGCTCTGAAAAAACAAAAACAAAAAAATACTATTTGATCTTCCAATGAATTACGACACCTACAACCACAATGAATCACTAGAATCCAATCTTACGTTTTTTTTTTTTTTTTAATTTTCATTATTTTATTATATTAAATACAGTTTTTTTTTCTATTCATAATACGAACAGTTTTAAAACTGATACACTGATTCTGATTTCACCATACATTCAGTTTTAATTTTATTATTCAGAAATCTAATAAAGATCCTATCCAATTATTCCGGAAGGCAGTCTAGAGAAATATGTTAAATTTAATCATCTTCGTATGATATATTAAAATAAATATCGATCGTTGCCTTATTGCTTCCATTGATTTAAATCGTGAACCAAAGCTAAATGCGTTATTAAGTCTCTGACAGTATGATATATGGTGTGCCCGATTATACCTAGGATAGTGTAATCTAGAAACACAGTGAAACTGGAATTGAAATTAAACTCATATCTGATTTCAATAGTTGTATATGATTTAAACAATCGCTAAACATTGTGAGACGCAATAATGAACATTAATCTTCTGGAATATCGTACTGCAATAAGCCGTAATTATAGCGTCAGTTTCAATGAAGATACTAAAAATTTTATTTGTTTTTAGTCGGTTTTAGAGCTAATATTAGTCTTTATTTTATCTAATTTACGAAAATATCTCAAGCGAAAATAACGAAGGTATAGTTAAAAGTTACAGAACAATCGTATTTTTCAAAAATATAAGGAAATATTGATTATTGTCCTAAAACTGTAAATAAGCATCGATTGTTTATTAAAACGTATTATAGCTTGGCATAACTTTTTGGATTCATTTTTCATTAGTACCAGTATTACAGATAATTCTATAAAAAATGGAATTAAAATGTAAAGTAAAGAACAACAACAATTGCAGATTTTAAAGGAATACGATTACTAATAAAATATACAAGATTTTTATTTCGTTAACTAAAAATAAAAGTTAGAAAAATATTTCGTTTTTAAGTATATTTTGGTAAAGGGAAATCTGTTTTTGAATATATATTTGAATAAATACGTTCTATATATTATTGCTCCATTTACAAATGATCGTTTTTAAATATAAAGGTTCAGATAATAAAATTGGTTTAAATAAGGATTTTGACAAATTTCAACTTCTATGTTCTTCCAGACCTGAAAATGGTAAAACATCGAATTAGAACTATGAAATTTACTTAAAGATTTGTGATAAATATGAAACCAATCCCTAGCTATAAATATAAATATATATTACGTTTTGTTTTTGTTTTCATTAAGAACATATTTTATATATATCATTCATTAATTCGTATATTTTAGGATAAACTAATTAATTCATTTCATTTTTATCAATAAGAGTTTAATTATAATTAATGCACCAGAGACACCAAAAAGTAAGTTTTAAGCACTTATTAAAAGATTGAATAACTAGGAATTATTTACATTGTAAATGGTTCATTCCAAAGCAAGGAATTGCTTAGATAATACTAATATCTGGAATGGAATGCTGTCTGGAATCCTTCAAATAAGCCTTGCATTTTATAAATCTGCTGAAAAAAGAATTTTTCACTTTTCAGATGCATTATTTACTCATATGTTCTAAATCTATGGCTTAAATATGGATATTATTGTTCTAAAAATAAACATTCAAATAAAGTGATACATAAACTTTAAAAAATATTTTAAAGACATTTAGGGGGCTCTATTATGAAACAAATTCTCTTTAGAAGGATACGTGAAATGAATGTATTAATCCTGTAAAAATATTTTTTCAGTTCCTTAGTAAGAAGTCATGATAAATAGCATTGATGTGCATTTGACTAAAATATTGCAAATAATATTATGAAATAAAATAGAATAAAATTTACGAAAAGTAAAGGAAAATTACTAAGAAAGAGAAATATATCATTCAAAGTTTCCATGCTTAATAAAATGAGGGAAAACGTTAGAAAAAATATTCCCAAAGAACACTATTATTCTTAAATACACTTTATTAGTATAAATAAGTAGACCCCAGTTAAGAACTATGCAGCATACATTAAAGAGAAAAAGAAACTAAAAGCATTAAAAAAATAACTGCAACTAACTCTCTGATTTACTTAGACAACTGCAAGCAAATCAGAAGTAAATAAAGAAACACACAGAAATTTAAGTCCGTTCCACACTTTGATAAATATCTCTCCTCTCTCATTTTATATTTTCTTCTCGCACTTTTTCTTATTTCCTAATACTTTTTTTTCATTTTGGTTTCTTATTTTGCTATTTTCTCCTCATTCCGCAATAACTAGAATTCTCAACTTCTCGTAAAATACGGTTGATTACAAAGCACATTGAAGAAACAGATGTGTGGAAACAAAAGAGTTCGTAGTGAGACAATAAAACAAATAAGCTTTTGTATTATATATATATTTATAAAGTGGAACCAGTTGGTCGTTAGGGAAGTATTCGGGGCATTCGATTGACTCTGTAACCTTCAAACACCATGATCTATACAAAAAGACATCCTTACCCAAGATCATTGTAAGGGCAGGAGAGATATCACACTAAATTAATCCAATGTTTACATGGTGGATTAGGAAAGACAAAATAATATCATTGAAATCCAAGGGGATTAGGACAATTCATTACCTGCAACATTTACCTAAGCATAGAAACCTTTTCTGAATAGAAATATATTTAAAGTAAAGTGTGCAATAATAATGTGGATGCATGTTATTTTTTCTTTCTTAAAAATAGATATGTTCATTTCAGTAAAGAAAAATGTTATATTTAATTACATTTGCTTGCATTATAAACATATACTTTGTATTTTACGGATAATAATTGTTTTTAACTTGACAAATAATACGTCATTGCACATCAAACCTAAACTGTTGAAGATACACAACATGAACACAATCGCTTAGTATCACAAAAATTTAAAGAAATTTTTTTAAAAAAAAGTATTATTTTTGTGTTGTATTGCTGATTTTCACCAGATCTAAATTTTTTTCGATTACATTTAAATATAATTAATATAAGTAAAATTCTAGACGTGTACAAAGTTAATTGAAGCATTGCCATCCAAATAAGAAATTAAATTTATTGTAAATGTTGGAAAAAAATATTTTTTTAATGCGAAGAACTTTTACAAATAATTATTTCATATTATTTTGAAAAAAAAATAGTTTGATAACATTTGTTTAAATATTATTATGAAGAATTTGATCTCAAAAAAAGGGCGAGAAAATACCTACCTGAAAAATAATCCTTGCGTGCTGCCAGACCAATCAAAAATTTCACTTATACCCAAGAATTCTTTCTCGTGCACGATCGAAATTTCTTCTTGTACTTTTCACTACTAGGGAAATAGAATCCCTTTAGTTCTTTATTTAGAATACAAAATACTTAAAAGTGTTTCTACAAAGAGGTAATCTGCAGAGTCTGACGGACGAGGTATAAAGATCTCAGGATTTAAAAAAAAATAGCATAAACTGAATTTGCTCTGTTATCGTACTATTGCTAGTATTGTAGTTGTAGTTGTAATTTGGTAGGGTGGGAGCACTTAATTCTTCTGAAACTTCATCTCTATTCAGGACATTTTGGATGACATTAAAACGCTTTCAAGTTGCCCTTTTTAATAAATAATACTTAAAAGTAAAAAAAAAAAAAAATAAAAAACAAAAAAAAAAAAAAAATAACTACTGGTTTTGTTACAGTATCTGAGGAGCTACAGCTTGAACTTATTGACCTGCAGTCAATAATCGGTGTAAAGAAAAGATGGCTATTAACTCGATCTCAATGTACTACCAAGATATTTTAGTGTGACCACCTTTACTAACGTCTAATATCCACATACTAAAGTGAACATATTTATGGAACACTGACACCAGATAAACAGGAGAATCAGCTGTTCACAATCGATGCGAGTGTTTTTACTGAAGCAAATGGTTCAATAAATGTGTAGACGACACTTATACCATCATCGGGAGTGCACGATGACGCTTAATACGTACACTCCCGTTGTAGAGGATTAATGAGATGTCAGCTATATAAATAAATTTTTCCGCCCACGCCGACTAAAGGGAAAAGTAAATGTTGATGATCAGCACTTCCTTCGATAGCATTGGTTAGAATTGGTAGCTTAGGTAAATATTGGTTATTGACATATTATCCCATCATTCCACAGAATAGAATTCTTGTGTTTATGCTATGTCTTGCAATGGCACTAGACTCTGTAGCGAATAAATGAAGTGTATACATCGGTTCTTGTATATGTTTTCTGCTAGCTGTATTGAACACTTCCACAATATAGCAGTCACTCATAGTTTTTCAAGAATTTAACTTGATGTTTTCAAGTTACTTCTGATTTTGTAGTAAAAATAGTAATCTTTCATATTTAAAAACTTAAGTACAATGTCAAAAACAAGTATTTAGAAAAAGAAAACTTACAATTTTATTTCAGAATGATCTAACCTATTCCACTGGGAGATCGGCAAAAGCCTAAAACATTAGAAATATCCCGTATCCTGGAAAATTCCACACTTGGTGTTAAGAATAGGTTTTATTGCTAAGACATTAATTGACTTTTACAAATTCGTGTGTCATGTTAAAAATTATCATGTATGAAGTATTTTGTAGAGAAATTGTTCTTTATGTTTTAGTTGACAATTATTTCTGAGCAATGTTTTTCTTACAAGAAGATCAACAAGGTTGGCTGACATAAACTTTCATACTAGGATGAAAATTCCAACAATCAATCCCACTTCTTATTTCATTAAAAAAAAGTATGGAGAAGTGTGACAAAGAACATTTGCCTTATTAAAGTAATTCGAAAATTATATATTCTTCCAGCTATAGATAATATGAAAGCAGCACAGTAAATAAATTGAATAAAACTGTTATTATTTTATTACATTTTTTAATAATAGCTACAATCATATTTTTAAAAGGTGCTGTCCTCTGGTATCATACGTTTCAGCAACGTGTCTCTCTAGACAAAACAAGTTGCCCAACCCTGATCTAAAGAAGTTTACAAAAAGAAAAATAATGATCAATTTTCTTTTATTTGTGATAAATTGTCATTGAATCTGAGTTTCAAACTCAACTAATTCCATCAAAAAAAATATAAATTTAAATAAGACATTACATTCAAGCTGGATAAAAGTTAAAAATGTGAGAATCATCAACAAAAGGATTAATTTTTTTTAATGTTACTTGAATGTATTTAGAAGCAAATGAAATCAGAATTCTTTTTACTACGTGAGTAGCACGAGTGACCTAATTTGATAAATACGCTGTTTTTTCTGAACCAATTTTTTTTTTTTTAAATTTAAGGAATCAAAGTAAATCCGCAAGTAAGAAAGTGGATTTAAATTTAAGGAACTCATTTGTCATCTTTACGTTAAGGATTCATCCACCAAATAGTGACAAAAGTTCTCCAAGTTAGGGCGATTAAATTACAATATGAAAACATTAGACTGAATATATATGCCTTAGAATTATTTATTTTGCTAAAATCAAATTAGTTACGTAGTTAAAATGTTTTATTAATACTCTTACAGTTAACTCTTGATAATATTGTTGTATAAATACTTTAATTTTTTCAAGCCTTACATAATTTCTGCATTATCTGAAAGCGGTTACCTTATAGTCGTTTGGACGACTACAAAATTATACGAAATTTTAGTACTTGTATACTATACCATCTTTCAATTACACCACATGAAAAGACGACGGAAAATGACGCAAAATGCAGTCAATAGTGCAAACTCTACCCCCGCATGTACAACACACCACGTTGACCTTACATATGAAATGTACTGCTTCATTTTGTAATTATTTGTTACTTATACGTATATATATAATTTTGATCACATGGCTCCAAAATTTGCGGGGAGTTTCGTTGACGTTTCGAGCGAGCAAGACGGGAAAATATGTCAGCTAAAAAGAATTTTCAACTTTATTTTTAGGGCAATTTTCTACCCCACCCCTTTGCTGAAGGAAAAGTATCTGTTTCTAAGTGCGAAATCGTCAAATGCCGTCATATGCAGTGACGGCCATTAACATTCCTGATCATATTTTTAAAAATATTACCCAATTTGGTGATATCTTTTGAATGGGGAAAGTTTAAATTTTCGTGTATATTATGTATTATATATACTAATAAGAGAGAGAAAAAAGTATGTGTTTCCGATATAATAGCACAAAAATAGAACAATGGAAATGCGGGGAATTTGGTACGTCGAAACTATGAATCATGATGGTGTATACCTATAAGAAATTTGTATCAATGTTTACTTTAGATTTTTTTAAATTGAACTTTTACTTAAAATTGACTTCCAAGCAGAGTTACGGTGGCGTTGTCGATGAAAAATATTACACATGTTTTAATTATTTTGCTTATATACCTTAAACATAGGCAAGTAGGTTTCTTTTATTGAGTAGAAATCCGCTAAAAACGGGTTTTACGGAAATCATCACCTAACGATGTTTGTGGAGTTTGCAGAAGAGTAATAGGGGGAAAAATACCATTTTTTAAACTACTTCACCTACAGACTTGAAATTTATTACCCATATTACTATCTGAAAGAGGATATGCTGAAAATGGGTTTTGTGGAGATCAATTCCATGGGAAATTAAAAAATACTTTTGTTTTAAAAGTTTAAATTTTTGTCCGTTTTAAATCAAAAGGTGAAAGCCATAAGAATGTGTTTCAATTCAATTGAAATCTTAACGCCAATGCTTAAGTATATTTATTAAAAAACAATATGCACTGTCTTGTAATATCATGAATCCCTCAGAGAAGCTAGAAAGTATTTTTTTCATAGGTTACACACTTTCATGAGAAAACAAATGGCTTACATTATAATATGTGAATACCGAATTTACATTTCAAGATTTCAGCAGTAAAAGTTTTAAGGGCGAAAACCTGTATAATTTAAATTAATATTGTCTTTATAAATATACACCGTAACATCCGGCGTATAACGCGTACTTTTAACACAAAAAATGAGGACAAATTTAGGGGTGCGCATTAAACACCGGGTATAAAAAAAATGATAATTTCAAAAATAAAAATAGAGATAAGCATAAGAAAAATTAGACATACATAGATAGGGCTATTGTTTATTTGAAAGAAACGTCATACCTAATGAAATTTAAAAAATAATTCTGATTCTAAAAATAACTATTTTTTTAAAAATTCTGGGGTTATAGCTCGAGTAAATGGCTTAAGAACATACCAGCATTATACGCGCGCATTTCTCGTTCTTTCGTAAAAATAGGGGTGCGCGTTATACGGCGAATATACCTAAAAATTAAAAAATGTAGCTTGAAAGTATGGGTGCGGGTTATACGCCGGTGCGCGCTATACGCCGGATTTTACGGTATATATATATATATATTTGTATTTCTGACTTCCATGTTTCTTTCTCCTTTCTCAGACGATCCAATTGCTCTGCAATCATTTAGTCTCATTCATGTTTGATATTTTATAATGAATGATGAAAATTATGAGCTATCAACAATTGTCTTTATATCTCCAAATCTTGCGAACTTACTAGGACTTGTGGTATATGTAAATTTAACCTTTGTTTGTCATCTCTGATATAATTAAATATAAAACAAAATATTTCAACATGTTATGAACAATGAAATTGTTATGTCTTGAAATTTGGTATTTTGTTGGAGTAATTGGGAAACTAATTTGTATCATATTGTCACCCAAAATTCCAAATTAAAATCGCAGCAAAGTACTTCAGTAGCCTGAAGTAATACGAGATTGTGCTTATCCCTGGAAATATAGGATATGTAGAAAAAATGCTGCGTCTTAAGGGGACATGGTACGATTTAAGCAAACATTTTTAATTTAAGGATTTTCAAAAAATTTTTGGTTGCATCCTATGTGTGTATAGTGTGTAAAACAGATTTTGTGCTCAAAGTTTCATAAAAAGTTAGCCATTTAATTTTTTAAGGAAAAAACTTAAAATTTGTGCAGTGATTTTAAATTACTACTCCTCCAACAAAGATTTACGTAAACGCATGAAATTTGATTTACAAGTACGTCCAACTATATATAACAAAAGTTGGTATGGGTTTTGCGATAACACGATTGGTATTTGTACAATACTTTTTATGAATCCTTATTGTAAATTCCTTAAAAAAATCTGCAAATTCTATTTCAATTATTTTTTAAAAAATAAGTATTGCTTTGATTCAAAAATGCATACCAACTTTTGTTACATGTACTATTAACAATAGGTAAATAAAATCAAAGAATTAGGCGCAATAGGAAAAAAACCTTAGCATTTTAAATAAAGACAAACTAGTTATTTTACCTTTCTGAGATAAGTAAGTTTAAAGTTTTGATTTGCCTTAGGGATGTGAATAAAAATAAATGTAAAAGCTATCATAATTCCGCGTTTTTTAAGTGTAGAGTTTTCAAATTTTGATAGGTTATAGAGAAATATATAAAAAATAATGTAGGCTAGAAAAATCAGATTTGATTTTTTGACCGATTTTTGTCAATTAGGTTGTAGGTTCAGAATTTCGACCCAAAAACTCATTTTTCACTTTTCCCCTTTTTTATAAGATATGAACTTTTACGCTTCTATTGGTGGAAAAATTATCATTCTACGTGCAGTGTGTGAAAGTATTTTTAATAATTTTTTGAAAATGTTTTACCACATGTCAGAGTCCACCTGCCACGCCCTCTCATATGTAAACAAACTTTTTTTCTGCATTGTAAGCCTCCAATTTCATTATTTTTTTCATTATTATTTAAAATACTTTGAACGGCAACGTCTAGTAGAAGAAATGAAGTGAAGCAAATGCTTGTTTACTATTTGAAACGTGCTGTTTGCATTGAACTTTGAAAGTATTTAAGTAGTTTTTCTGCTAGCTACAGTTACTAATATTTTAAAATTTGTAATATATTTCCTGGTAATTTTTGCTTTTTAAACATTTTTTTCACAAAATGTCACGTTTTAAAAATGGAATTTTTAAGAAAAGAACAGTTTATTTGCACTCACATTCGAAGGTAATTGAATCCATTAACAATTAGAATGTTTCTGCTTCAGCCAAGATGCTAAACTCCTGTATGGATTACAGCAATTTTCTTGGGGAAAATGGAAATATAAATGAAATTATAAATAATACTCTATTGTCTGAAGCTATAAAAATATCTGTTGTATGTAAAGAATGCAAAAATAATAGCATTTCAATTATTTTTTTAAAGAAAAGTTCAAAGCTTGGCCACAGAATTTGTGAAACTTGTGGATTCAGCCAACCATTTCTAAATACTAATGTATATGGTTTCATGTAATGGAAAAGAGTCTAAATATTATGAAAATACCAGGCTTTCATATGTAATGAGATGTATTGGTAAAACGTAAGTCTTCTGCTAAAATTTTGTGTGGAGTTTTGAATTTACCAACTCCATCGCAAAGATTTAATAAAAAAGAACCAGGGTTAGATACAGCTGTAGAGACTATGGCTACGGTGAGTATGCAAATTGAAGCTAAATAAGCCAAAGATGTCATCGGACATTCTGATATACCAGTTGATATTGATGGTACTTGGCAAAAGCATGGGCATACGTTTTTGAGTGGTGCTCTCATTGCAACAAGTGTTTATTCCGGAAAAGTGCTTGATGCTTCAATTTTATCAAGGTTTTATAAGTGACCCAACAAAATGCATAATGAGAACTGCAAGGCTAATCATTAAAAATAGTGGAAGTGTGGAAGTTTCAGGAGCCATCGAAATCTTCCAACGCTCTGAAAGCTTGCATGATTTGCGATATACCAAATTTTTGGGAGATGGTGACTCTAGAGCGTATAAAGCAGTTAACGAGATGCAGCCATATGGAGATACAGGTATTGTTTGCCATGTCGAGAAACGGATGGGGACTCTACTACGAGCTTTAAAACTAAAAATGAAAGGCAAGAAATTAAGTGACAAAAAACACTGGATGATCACGGTAGACTTACAGTCGCTGAAATCGATAAATTACAGCGTTATTATGGATTGGCTATCAGAAACAATACCGATAATATTAATTCAATGAAGCGAGCCATTTGGGCTACATATTTTCATAAAGCATCTACAGACGCATATCCACAACATGGTCTGTGTCGAACAAACGAAGATACCTGGTGTGAATATAACCGAGCAATTACAACAGACGAAGTATATAAACACCAGAACACCTTGCCATCAGAAGTGCACAATTGTATCAAAAATGTGTACAGGGTATTTGTATCAAATACCCTGCTCAAATTGTATCTAAAATGTGTCAAATCCTAACCTTCTTGCAAAATGCTTGCATGGTAAGACACAAAACTGTAACGAAAGTGTAAATTGCATAGTATGGTCAGGGATACCGAAAAACAATTTTGTGCAATTGAGCACATTAAAAACTGGAATACTGGAAGCTATTGCCTCCTACAATCAAGGGAATATCACTAAGTGTCATGTTCTTGCAACATTAGGTATATTTCCAGGTTTTTACACAGTTCGAGCAATCAAAGCAGCTGATCGGGAGAGATTACAAAAAGCAAATTTTGACATTTTACAAAATTCTAAAGAAGCAATGGTAGAAAAAAAGGCATAAGAAATGTATATTAGAGGATACCTTAGCAGAAGAAAGAAAAAAACCCAAGCTGTGGAGCTGGTATGCACTAATTACAAGTAAGTTTTTACTAAAATCCATTTTTCTCAAAACTAACATTTTGACTATACAAGGAACATTTTTTCCTAACCTTGCATTTAATAGCTTATAACTTTGCATAATTAATAATTACACTCTAATACATACTTAAGTCAAGGGATTTTTATAACAAAATATTCTGATTTGATTTATAGTATTAAACATAATGAAATTTCACTGTTTTTGAAAAAAACACACACATTAGTTCAAAAAATATTTTTCTTTTTAAAAATAACTAGACATCCTATCCATAAAAGCTCTGATTAAAGTATGTATTATTGTTCAAAGAATATTCAGTAAAACAATTGGAAATATTTATTCAATAGAATGTTTATAAATGTTCCTTAAAAATACCTGTTTTTAACATTACTGAGATACAGATCCTGTTAAATCTTACCGTGTCCCCTTAATGAATCAGTTAAATAAATCAATACAATTATTCGAAAAAAAGGTGGGCCTACGGTAAAACACGTCCCAATTTTTCATGCCTCACAAATTCGTGCA
Organism: Trichonephila inaurata madagascariensis; assembly: GCA_019973955.1. Lineage (NCBI taxonomy): Eukaryota > Metazoa > Arthropoda > Arachnida > Araneae > Nephilidae > Trichonephila > Trichonephila inaurata. Next base: position 81,905 of record BMAV01001833.1, read on the forward strand.
ATTTCCTCATAGTGGGTATAGATATTTCCCAGCGATTAAACATCCTCTCACACCATTTGATCTAATCATTTACCCTCTTTCTTCAATATACTAAAATGGGAAGATGATAACTATACCAAGCAGATAAATGATATCTTAAGGCCAACATGAAGGACAAACAATTTGATTGAATTAATTAAAAAAAATGGTATTATTCAAAGTCAGAATACATAAAAATACGTATTTCACAAATAATTTTTTTGGAAGCATTTTGGTACGAAATTAAATTAATCTGCGATAATAATGAAACAAGTAAATAAATAAAACATATTTTCGTAATAATAATGTCTTCATTCAAGCATTTTATATGCCTTAACTACTGTCTTATAGAGAGAATGCAAAATTTAAAAAAAAAATAAATAAATAAAACACAAAACTCCATTTTTCTTAGTTTCCTAAAGAAAAACATTTCCGTACAGGAAGATACATTTTTAACGAGATCATTCTTAAAATAAATGTAAAATGACAATTTTTTTAAAAAGTTGAGTGTGACGAAAGATAAGTTTTAACGAGTCTTTTTATACCAACTTTTTCATCTCTTATTCATGTGTTTTACTCAAGAGAAAAGTTAAAAATCGTCCCTAAGAGAGCCATAAAAAAGGGCATTCACCTGAAACCTAGCAAGTATTTTCTTAACAAAGTACTGGGACATTTAATTCACTAAGCATTAAGGAATTTAACTATTTAAGATAAGAGAAGTGATTTTTGTGCTGAAAGGGGATATTTCTTATAAACAGTATTTACACTGAAGAGTCGTGATCTATATATAAGATACACAAATGAAAGGGTTTTAATACAGATTTTTCATACATCGTAAATACATTAATACAAATGATTATATAATTGTTAGGTATTGTGTGATTTGAATTAAATGTATCGATTAATTGATGTTGTTATGATTTTTCAAAATGATTAAACACGCAAAGTTTATGTCTATGTATGTAAGAACCTTATTTCTTAGAAAGAGAAATCTTTGTTCTTAATCTTTATTGAAGAGAAATATACGAATAATAAAATAAAAAAAGGGAATCAATGTAATTTATCAATGCTCATTGAGCTGCTTGTTAACTATTTGTGAGAGTATGGAATGGCGCAAGGAAATAATTTAACGTGACACGAGTGTCATAAATATCGAATATGTTAAAAAAACATCAAAACATATAGAAATAATACATAGAAGCTTTGAAACACTCACAATCTTACTTTTCTAAGATGTATTAGTAAATCAATACGGAAAAAATACTTATTTCCGTTGTAATTGTCACTATATATGCAAACATACAAATGTTTGATATATTTCCTATAAAAATACAGAAATGAATTCAATACATTTTTGAATGTAACATTTGAACAGTTTGAGGAAATAATACACATAAACATGGTATTTAATATTCATTTCAATGACATATACATTATTTACAAAGAACAAATACACAAATAATGATAGTTGAGGAAAAGAATGAACGATAAATCTTTTGAATTTGCAGATTTTAATATTTTTCCTGCTAAGTTTTATTTTTAGAACAATACTCTTTCGATATCAGTAAGTAAACATTAATTTTAAAAAATCAGAAATATATATTATCAATTTATCAAAATTTTAATTATATTGGCGTGTGAAGGACATTTTTTCTTCTTCTTTTTCTCTTCTTATTCACATATCTCAGTGAAAGGAATTTTTTTTTAGTAAACAACAGACGTAAAAGGGGAAAAAGCCCACTCTTTTAGACTAAATGTGAATTTTCTTGCATTTCGACGAATGATAAATCTTTCATTTACAGTTTATTGTCAGCGAATAAATACATTTTTCCTTCACGGAATAATCGTCATCTATATGATGTCATCCAATGTATCCACATAATACATTAAGCTGGTAAGTATAGAAAACTGTTCCAAAAGGCTGAAACTCTCTAACTTAAATGTGCAAATGTGCCATGACCCGACTTTATTCAATGTTTATCTGAAAAGACCATTTTCTGGAAAATATATATAAAATAAAAATGAAGATGTATGAAATCCCATATAAAATCTATTTCTTCTATTTTCTTTATTCAACTATTGTAGAGTAAACTTAACTCAGTGATGCAATAGCCCATGATGATCAACGCCTACTATGCATATCTCAGTTTACTTGACCTTAGGCGCTGGGATGCATGAGAAGATATTTCGGTAAAATGGTCAGTCTGACGCGAAACCCCCAGTGTTCAATTCCCAAGTAAGCTTGGTATTCATTTATCAACCTACTGAAGGGATGAAATCTTGTCGATCTTGCCCAAAACGGGATTTGAACACCAGGCCAGTGGTGTGGAAGCATCATACGCTATCACTCAGTCATTGTTCTTCATCATTGTAAAGTACTTCTAAAAATAATTCCTACGTGAAGCTTCAAGATTTAACGGAAATCTTAAATTAAGTAACGTATGCGCATTTAAAGCAAGGAAAAGTATAATAAAACCTGTACACACACGCGTGCGCGAGCGTTTAAGTCGTTTCTATTAACTTGCACTTTTATATATATTTATATCGTAATTTCCCGAGTGATAAGGCTTTTTTTACTGATGACTTGGTGATTGTCAATTTCATACAATTGATGACGTAGGAAGCTAGATACATTGACATTTTGGTTTATTTTACATGTTTGAAAACAAATAAAGTATAAGTGTCATGGCAAATACTACTAGCAGCAAACATATTAAAATTTTGACAAATGCAAGGCGTGGCGTGATTTTTCGCGAGAATCTCGGTTTTTGATTCAAAGCACAGACCGGATGTTTAAAAACTTACATGTCTTCCGAAGATGCCTCTTCCGATAGGCTAAGATAATCGGATATTGTTCGTTATGCAATTCTTAATTTAAATACACTTCTGCCTTAATTTCAAAGAGATAAAGTTATGATTACATTCCGTTATTCGGGTAATTAACATTTACATACTTTCGCGAAGTCCTGGAGGGTTCGGACCATTACAATTTAAAAGATAAAATTAACTAAAATTATTAAATTTTCTTCATCCGTAAGACGCTTGTGAGGGACTGGGACCTTGATACACACACTTATCTCACAAGTATAATATTAAAACTCAGATTAATACTAATTTGGAAGACTTCACTTCACAAGGAAATATTCGAAATGATGTAAGAATGTATTATTGAAAATAATGAATACATACCATATGCTATATTTGCTGTATATACATAATAAACACAAAAATAATTGAATGAGCAAGAAACGAAAGTATAAATGAGTCGCATTCAATGAAAATATGCAATTAAATATTATAGAAATAAATTAATGAAAATCCTGATTAGCATGCCAGGGATTTCGAGCAATTTGGTAATCCTTTCTCAGAAAAAGAAATTATATTTTAATTTAAAAGAAAAAGGAGAAAAAGTAACCAATTAAGGTTATTAAACCTTCAATTAATTAGTAAGCTTAACTCTCCGAAAAAGAGAACTTAAGCACCGAAAAGTAAAAAAAAAAATATATAACATTTTGTTTACAGTAACTAGATGTTTTAACAAAGGAAGTGGTAAAAAAAAATTTATATGGGATTTGATCGAAGATATTTTAGCAATTTTAAAATAATAAATTTGAATTTTCATCTAAAGAAAGGTATCCTTAGGGTCAGAAAGGTGATAATCTATTGTGAAAGTACATTGGAACACATAGAAAATTTATCATAAGCACAGAGACCATTTGGATTTACTTTTAATCTTTAATCTATATAAAGGGTGTGAGACGGAAAATAGGTGATTAAAATTGAACAATGTGCTCTTGTAGGATAAATATTAATAAATTAGCATTAAGTGTTAGTAAATATAACTAGACACATATAATAGATGTTAGAATTATTTAAAATTTCCCCAATTCTTCAAGAATATTTTTTTTTTCTTTTTTTAGATTTTTATGACGTATGGGCAATTGGGAGGCTCATCGAACTCTTCACCAATTGAAGTTACAAGTTTGACACAATAACATGCAATGTCATTATAATAATTTTCATTATGTGCTTTTAGTCACAAAAAAAAAATACAAACATGTGACGGCATATAGAGATTTTAGTTTTAGTTATAAATTTAAAGATAATTGTTTGTTAGTTAAACTATGTTAGAGCGATATTGAAGATTTGAAGTAGTATATATTTATTAAACTGCAATATTGTTTCAATAGAATTTTTCAATTGGTGAAGATTTAATTTATTGTTAATATATTTTAAATTTAATTATAAAAATATATTATATGCATAATCAGATAACTTTATTGTTTTTTTTCTGTGAGTTAAATCACAAAATTAAAAGTATTTTTTTAATAATATAATCATAAGGACTTTTGGCAATGTACCACAAGATAGTCAAATGAAGAAGTTGATTCCGCAGAGGTTACATCGGTTACGATTCCATAACATTCATATGTGAGGACTTAGAGCATCGACATTACGTCTTTTACCCGAAAAGTCTCATCAGTACCAATGGTGAGTGTAGATAAAAGGTCAAGATTTGAATTCGAAGAAATATGTACTGATACCAATATGGAAACCCATTTAGATATAAACCTATTAAGATATAAATTCAGTTGACTACCTTATTTATAATTCAACTATAACAACATTACGAAATGAAAGCCCTTTTCTTCACTAACATCATAGACAATACAGCACGAAAAATAGAAAAAAAAAATTGATGTGTCGAGGCTAAGTAAAGAATATTGAATACATGGATCAAAGTATCGAAATAAGCACGAACACAGTGATAAATAAAAAGCCGAATAAAAGAGGTACATGACAGGTCAAATCCTTCAGCGATCCCTTTTCAGAGCGCAGCAGAGTGTAAAAGAATAATCTCTTTTCAGTATTCGTTTGTTTAAGGCTAAATGATTGCTACGGCATGTGATGTGATTGTTAAACACATATGATACTCAGATTAAACAGAATACGTGTCTATCTTAGGGGACATTTGGTAAAAAATGCATTCAATTCAAAAGTATCATTTATTATTTTGAAAACTTTTAAAAGTAAAAAAAAGGTCTTAAATAATTAAAAAAATAACTAGAAAGATAGTGCGTCAATAACATATTAACTGCAATTTAATTCTTTTATTCCGTCTTACACATAAGTTTGTTCAAATTATTTTTCAAAATTATTTCTAAGTTAATTAACATTGTTTAAAAAAATAAAAGATGCGTGTTTTATTGATTCCTGCATGTATAAACAAGTTTTACTCGTTACTCTACTTGAATACTGATAATGACACGGATTGCTTTCCACTTTTCTAGTCTTCTTTGTATATTATTTCGCAAATGGAAGCTTAATGCATTTATATAATTAAATATTTTCCTAAAATTTGGTATAATTTAAAATTTATTCATCATATATTATAAACAGTAAACATCCAAATATCTAAACATATTTAAATGGAATTGAAAAAGAAAATAATTTGGAAAGGTAATTTTATATGAATTATTTATCAAGTCATGGCAGTGGCACATCATGGATTACGGTCTTACGTTAACCAAAAATAACCTTCTTTTACTTTTTCTGATGAAAAAATATTTCTTTCTACATCTTAATTAACATATTATCCTAAAAACATTTTGTATTTCAAGTAATTTCAGAGAATTAAAGCAAAAAGATTTCATTAAGTACAATTCAAACAAACGTAATAAAACAAATTTTATTTTTCTAATATATAATTCAGAATTTTTATACCCAGACATTTCATTTTTTAAGATGGAAGAAATATGATTAGTATTCTTGATAAGTTTTAAGCCGAATAAGTAAAATAAAAGTATATAATAACTTTAAAATCTGATTTAAATCTAAAAAAGCAGTTATTCGGTCCGCCATAGTACTTATATAATCATAAATGTTTAATATTAAAAAAGAGGTAATTTCTAAAGGTAAAAATACACTTTTAATTGAAGAAAGTGTTATTTATCTATTTTTTAATTCTTTATTTTATATAATGATACATTTAAGGGAATTAATATATTGAAATAATTTAGAGCAGCAAATAATTAAGCATTACTTTATGAACCGAATAAAGAAATTAATATGACTTATTTCATTTACTAGACTTCTATATTTAAATTACAAAAATTGAATAAATCTAAGCATATGTATCGCTTAATTAAAATATATAATTTATATATTTGTTTTTTTTAAATTTGTTTTCTTTTTTTTCCCTTGAGAAATGTAACTGTTGTAGTATTTGGTTTTAAATAACTGCGTTTTTCGGCAAATCCTCAATCGGACAAATCTGTATAATGAAGTTTCAATATTTCTGTAAGGAGTATAACACATTCAAGATATCTTGAAAAGGAACTTATTTAGAACTATCTTTATACCAAAACTTTGTTTTAAGTAATTAACTTTAAAAAGAAAAAAAAAACGGAATTTTAATTAAGTAATTATTATCTTAAAATTAATTTCTGAGCTCACACACACTCTTTCTCTTCCACCGAAATGGTAAATAAGAATGTTTTAAGGAAGAATAATTTGAAATTCAATTTAAACTCTCTCTCTCAACCATTTTAATTAAAGATGGGACTTTGCGCTATTTGATCTATAGGAATTCAGTGTAAGTAAGAATAGTTACTCAGTTTCATTTTTGAAATAAATATAATTAAATTTTCATCCTTCGTTCCGGTCTGCTGCTGAACTCAATTATTGCAATCGAAAATTATAAGAACTTTAAAAAGTGAAAAATTTTCTTAATTATAATAATAATTTTTAGATATTTACTTTTTTGCCTTATATAAATAATATCAATACAATTTTTTAAATACAGGGATGAAAGAAGCATATCACTGCGAAATATTCAAATAGAATATTTCAAAAAAATTCAAATTCAAAATATTTAAAAAAATGCATATTTTGAAAAAAAATTAATAGCATTTGTGTTCATTATCTGGGTGTATGCCAAAGTTTGGTTCATTATTAATTTTAAAAAATGAAAAAATTTTAATTATGTGTTGATTTAATTACAGATTCAATAAATGGAAGTTGATTGGAACACGTGTTTCAATAATCAATATTATATGAATCAATTCTATCTTTACTTCAAATTTTCCATGTAAAATTATTTGAAGTTTTTACATCGGTGCTAAATGAAAAAATCCGTTTTCTTGTCGTCTTGCTCCAGAAGTAAGGAATCAGTGGGGTTCCTGTAGAATTGTGTATGTCTATTATTAATTTGCTCCTTTTTCAATTGTATTTTTATTTTCAATTCAACATGTGTATTAAGGTGACTACCTTCGGGTTCAATTTTTTCATAAAAACAAAATTTTCAAATAAATTGAGTGTTTTTAGGAAGAAAAATAGAAAAAAAAAATATGTAAATACATAAAAAATTTATATAAATATTGTACTTTTTAAAAAATTGGTTGTTTTCAAGGAAATTTTACTAAATTTTTACTAAAACGGGTAACACTGTATAAAAAATTCTAATACAATTATCATATCTTTCTTTATACACAACTAACATATTACGGTGCTCTTCAAAATGAACCAAAATCTAAGAGAAATATTAAAATACAAAAAAAAAAAAAAAAAAAACATTCAAACATAATAATATGAAAATTTTGATATTTTTTGTTTTTTTCTTTATAAAAACTGCTCTAAATGAAAAAAAAATATTTAACCTATAAGAACACTTATGATCCACTTAATGAAAAATAGTATAATAAACATTCCCACAAAATTTCCAAATGTTATCTGGTTTGGTTCTTAAGATATCATGTATCTGGTAAAGGTTTTTTTTCGAAAACATAATTTTGAGAAAAACACATTTAAAGTTTTATCTTACTGCCCTTTTGCATAGAGTTATGTCTTTTTAAAAATCATTATAACTTTATTTCTATTTCGTGTAAAGGAAAAAAACTGTTTTGGAAAGAAAAATGTTCTAAGATTTTGAAATAAAAAAATACCTTATGTGTTGACGAAAAACGACATTTTTAAGGTAAGCAGTCACCTTAAATGAAAGTATGCATCTTGAAACAGAAGTGTGGATAGGATCACACATGATATTCAACTGCTCAAGCTGGTATACTTGAATACCATATTTCTAGTAAAATCTTCTGCAATCAGTTTATCCGTTGGGTAAGCAGGAAAGCATAATGAAATATTTTTTTTCGAACAGTTTGACATAGATTTTATTTTTACTGAATATATTCAATAGATGAGAGTTAAAAGGCAGAGTTATAAACTTCCCTGCTATTGAAAATATTTTAAAAGTACTTGCTCACAGCCCACACAATTATAGTAAACAATTAAATGTCAAATCAATGCTTCAAAAACGCTAATTCTTGTCGAACGAAACTGGAAGTGTTCTTATCTCTAACACATTTGTTACAGATTTTTTAAAGCAAACTCTGAGAGACTAATGACTAGGAGAACTGTTGGAATAATTTAAATTATGGCTAAATGTACAAGATTAATTGTTTATTCGTAACTTTAAAAAGTTTTTCTTTCTAAATTTGCTACTCAATTTTTAACTTATCACGACCATTTTCTTATTCATATGAATTAGTTTTTTAAACCGAAAAACATCCCGATTATCCTGGTAGACATAGGAGATTCAGAATAGTTTTGTAACGTTATTTCACAGAATATTTCCATTTAAATAAACATCAGTAAGTTCCTAATTCTAATTGGTTGATCTACTTTTCTAGTGGTGGCTGAATCATGGGGTTGGTTTGTCATTGGGCTTATGCACCCAATGTTGCAGGTTCAGCCCCAGTCCAAGTCAGTGGATTTTCATGCAGCAGAAAAACGACAGCGGCTTTGCCGTATGATTATACGGCATGTAGAATATCCCTAGAATGTCTGTTTCGTTTGGGTGCCCATGGCAAATCCAGGTACAGGCTCGCATCGTCAAAGCTCAGGTGTCTCCTTGTGGGAGGAAACTGGGTGTTAAAATTACCGGCGGCGATTGGTATCCTCCTATATGGTGTCGCACAACCAGCTTCTGGGTGCAGCTACAAGATATGAAAAGGTAAAACACAAATTTACAGCCCTTTAGAAATTTTAAAAAAATCAAATGTATAATACGTCTGGAACATCTTTTGCATCATTTATATCTCTCAAATCGAGTATCTTTCCCGGATGATTTTTTTTATCTGTGCTTTGGATACATTTTCAGTATTGTACTTAAATGCATTAAAACCATTCTCTACTTTTCTAATATATATATATACTGCTGGTAAATGTCTGATAATAATTTAATATAGAGTGCGTACATTTTTTTTAGGTAGGAGCATTTTAGAACCACTTGATAGTTTGAAAAAACTAGAAAATACTATAAAAGTGAATTAGTAAGAAATATTCTTTCTTAAATAAAACAACACACACTATTTAATACTAATAATTAACAACACCACGATGCACTGTTTTTATTCCATCACTATTCTTATCTGCTCTTATTTTACCGGTTTACATTTATTTAAACATATATGAACAATTTTTATGAATATTTTAAAGTTAAACAGAATTTGCTTAAATCTCATTTTGGGGAAAGGAGAGATGATTATAACTCTTCAAGTAACCATTTTGTGCAGGATCATGTCTCAAAATCATTTAGGCGGTTATCTATTTTGTCATGAATGTCCTTTTCTTCTGAGTTTGCATTTGTCTACATGATTGGTGCATCCCGTTCTGAATAAACACATGTTCTAATATTAAAAATTAGTATTAACTCCATAGAATTTTGCTTAAATCCTATCCATAGGCTTAATGTAGTAGCATACGAATAATCTTAGAGAACAATAACAAATGGTTCACGAGAATTAGCGAGAGTGACGGCTGTGGAGCGTAGTTGGTTAGGCGCTGGTCTCTTTAACGCACAAGTTTATAGGTTTGACCTCGGCCCAAATCGATGAGTTTTCCTGATGCAAAAAATCGACAACGTCTATGTCGTATGATTATGCCGCATGTCAAAGATACCTTGATTGCCTGTTTAGCTAGGACGCAATTGGAGAAATTAAACTCCTAGTACAATATAGTGTTTTCAAAGCTCAGGTGCCTTTCCCTGGGATTGAAAATGGGTTTAAAATTACATTGTGGTACTTGGTGCCCAAATATATGGTACCACATAAAAAGTGACTCCGTCTCCCGGGAGACGTATTAGGTGTGAAAGGATAATTACTAATCCTCTAAAACTAACCCGCTACCAGAACTGAATAGAAATTAATTCTAGATAAGAGTTTCTAAGCATTTTTTGGGATGGGATTATATAGAAAGTAGTTGGAAGCTCATCTAGTCAATTTACTTAGAAATATTACAAAAAATAATAAAATGTAATCCTGGCATTTCTGGAACGCTGACCAAACCCTTCATGGATATTTGCACAGTTTTAATGCAAAGTTCTTTATTTCATTGATTTTATATATACTCTCGGAGACATCCACTAGTAAAATTTGTCATAAAAATAAATTATTCATTTCAATAGATACCTGTCTTAAAGAAAGGTATTGTAAGAAAAAAAATATTATCTTTATTAAATTTAAATTTCAACCCTTAATATAGTTTGAAAAATCAAACCATGATTGAGAGTTTATTTCTCAGCTTTATAAATTATTAGAGAAGGACGGGAGAAGAACATGAAACTATATCCAAAAATATATATATATATATATATATATTAACACAGATTGCTAATTAATTACAGACCTAAACATGTAACGATGGGTCGTGTTTACCTGCTAGAAAATGGAAAACGTGAAAACAGTAAAATGTTCAAACCTTTCTTCCTCGGAAGTAAATTAAGTTTATACAAGATACTGTATCTGTGCAAGTCAGATCAAACAAGATGAATAAAAATAATAATAAATGAAAAATAAATCTTGTTATTTTTCAGTATAATTATATATTGATTTTACGATGCAGTTGTTTAAAGAATGTACAAATCAATCACATTTTTTTTTTCTTTTTATTCAACAGTTCAAGCCATTAAGCTCGAATATTCGTAGATCTTATATATATTTAATTTACTCAAATTAGAATTTTCTATCATTCAAAACAGAAGCAGTGTTTTAGTTTCTGTCTATTTTATAATATAAAAGCAAAAATTTATAAGTTAATTTTAATAAATTTTTTTAAAAAAAATGAATGGTTAATAAGAAAGTATAATCTTCGATTTCAAAAAATAGCAGTTTATTATGTTGTTAGAGTTTTAAATAAAAATCACACCTTTATCTAGGGAATTAAATAACAGGAAGGCGATTGCGTTTACATTTGGTTCATGCTTTAGACACAATTTCTTAAAAGTTTTGGCAAATTTTCGGTCTTTAATTCATGTTTATTCTTAAATAATTTTGAATTGAGCTCCTTAGAATTATGTAATAACTTTATAATTATTATTATTATTTGCTCAAGTATAAAAATAATATATATATATATATATATATATATATATATATATATATATACATATTCTGCCAAAAACTATTTTCCACGTCTTTCTATTTCTATTCTTGGACTATGACAAAGACCACGAAACATGTTGTTTCCACCACTTATCTTTATAGGTGGAACAATTCAGTAGCTTCAGAAGCAATCGGCGATCCCATGCTAAATCCAAACGACCACATGACCAGACTGTAAAGCGAGATCCATCACACTAAAGAACATTTTTCCACATGTCTACAATAAAATGATGTTGAGCTTTGAATCATTACACACGAATCATCGCATTCTGGGGATTTGAATGCCTGCATGGCTATGGAATCCCAGATTTTTTTTTAATTCTCGACGAACAGTCTTAGTGCTAAAAGTAACGTCTGGAGAATTTTTTAGCTCCCGAGTTATTTCAACAAACATGGACTTGTGATTTTGTTTCACTACCCATTTCAGAGTTCTGTGGCTACATTAACTAATTTTTTGGCCTGCTATCTGGTTTATCAACATTTTTTTTTCTCGACGTTTCCACTTCAGAATTACATCACTGACAGTGGATTTTGGCTTCTGTAGAATGTTCAACCTCAAAATGGTAGAATGCCAGTTGTATTGCCACGATCGAAGTCATTAAGCTTCTTTCTCTTATTCATTTTCTCACAAACGATTAAAAATGAATTGATATTTACTGAAACTTTTACGACTTTATATTATGCATCAAATTGCATTACCTACCAAACGGACTTCTTCAGGGGATGCCAGAATACTTTTTGTCAGAAAGTGTATGATGCGCGATCTAGAAAATTCTCTGCTACTTAATGGTTACGTGATGATATTCTGACGATAGTTGTGTATTAGGAAGGTGTGTCATACAGAAGTTATAGTTCTTTGGCTTTGAAAACTGAATAATTGTGTACTTGGCATAAAGTATTTTCAGGCTAAATTTCAAAATTTTTATCTAAGCAATCTATTTAAAATATTAACTTTAAGTATTTTTATTATTTGCAAAATTGTGTATTTTAGATAGGAGTTTGGGTCTTTACATCAAAACTTTAGGTAGAACCGAATTAAATGTATTGATATAGTAAAAGTCTAGAAACACGAAATATTATCCTTGTAAGATTCAACAAATACTATAATTTTCATTTACTGCGCTTGTAATGCGCATAAGAAAACTCTTAAAATTTGATGGGAAAAGAGAAAAATTTGGAGAAAATAGAAATAAACTAAAGAAAAGATAAGCCAAAATGCATCCATATTTTTTTTTCTGTATTAACACATCAGTATTACAATTTCAGTTATACTTATCATAAGAGGATAAGCAGAAAATATAAACAGATCTGTATCAACAAATATAAACATAAAATACTTTGTGAATTTCAAAATAATTTCATATATCAAATCTTTTATGGAAATACTCGTTTATTTTCCAAAAAAGCAAAAAAAAAAAAAAAATCCAGCATGGTTTATGAAATATAAACCTGTTGTTATCAGATTATTTCTTCTCTTCTGGTTTTTATCTTCTCAGGTGTAAATTTCTCATTATTTCGATTATTATATGTTCGCTCAAGTCCTTCCTTCGATTTTTCAAGCTAACAGTAAGTTTATTAGCTATTGACCTTTTAGGATACTTATTTTTTTCTTTATGTGTAAGTAAGAAAAAATGCATATTATTTGATTCTTTGAATATTTCTTAGACAGATGTACATGTATATGTGATCTCGAATAAATTTGGATTATTACATTTATACTATACATTTCATGAGAAAAATATTTATTGAATGCATTTCATCAGAAAAATACCTAAAAAATGTATAAAAAATAATTATATTAATATTTTTTTTATATATTTGACAGGCAAAGTATTACGTCCGCTATTCTATAGAATGTGTCTAGGCATTGTATATAATGCCTAAAACTAGCATGCAATCTATGAAATGATTCATATTTTACGCATTGCCCAGGCATTCTGTAGAAAGCGTCATGAGAAATCGGCAAAGAATGAAATACATCAATGATTCTTTTCGAAAATTGCATGGCAATGCACGTGAATTTTAAGGTGCTTGAGGCTCAGAATTTGTCAGTTGTACTTTGCAATTTGTTCGAGGGTGTCAAAGTACGCTACTTATATTTGTTTTGTTCAACGAAAAAATGAGTTTGAATGAAAAAAAAATGAAAAAATAAAAAAAATAAAATAAAAAGTTTTTTTTTTAACCAAAACTTCTGAATAGTGGTTAATGACTGATGCACAAAAAGCCAAAAGGACTACTAAGAAGGAATACAAGGATTATTTGTTGCTGAATCGCTGATGGGCTGATTATGGAAAACTAAAGTAAACTCATTTAAGCCGTTGTGAAGAGGCTGTCAGTATTGTAGTGTTTCATCCCGGATTCTGAATTAATCCACGTACTTTATGAAGTTCAGTTCACTATTGGACACGGAGTACTTGATAGAATGGTGAAAAAATATTCAGTTAGAACATTCAATCAACTATCACTAATTTTCAATCAATTAGAAAAACGTTACACGTCATATTATTGAACTGTACATTCCCTCCTGTAGACCTTACTTGAAAAAAACAAAACAAAAATGTAATAAAAAGGGCATTCTTCTGACGCTAATGATTTTTCCGAATGCCAATATATTGGCACTTGTAATGAGTCGGAAAAATGGTATTTCTTTCGACTTGGAACTTCGGAAAGAATTTTAAAACAAATATATGCGAGACTGCAACTCACTTTGTGCCCTAATAACTGGCTTATTCCTTACCACGAAATACATCTGTGGTCAATTACAAACGTTATGAAATGTTTTTCAAAATGTCGTTCAAACCTACCATGTTGCAACACAAGTAGGTTAATTATAATTTCTTTTTTTAAATGAGAATTTGGCTTAAGAAAGGCATAAATTTTGTTTTGCACATTTCTCTCTCTCCGTTACATATTTTATATATTTTTTTTCGATAGGATTCATTAAGTTTAAAGAATAACTTTTATATTTTTAGGAATGTACTTTATTGGTATGTTGTTGTTGTCGTGTCCTTCCAGAAGGGGAGGAATGAAACTTGCCAGAACCTGAATCAGGCCAGACTTCTTTTCAATGGATGGCGACACCACCTATCTCCACCTTCATAATTTAGGCATGGAACTGGAAGGGAGGGAAATATTCTCCACCCCCAAGCCCTCGTGGTTTCTGCTGCGACCACCCACAAGACTTTCAGACCCACTGATTTAACGAGCACGCACTCCGTGTGTACTTGGAGGGTATTTTATGACATCGGGCATTGAACCCATACCTTTTGGTCTGGAGTCCGATGCTCCAACCACTAGGCTACCCATGGCTCTCTTCATTGGTATAATAGCCTTATAAGAACCTTTTTTTTCATATTTTGGCTAAATAGCATTTGTCATTTAATAGAATGCCTAGGCATTGTATATAGTGCCGGGTGTTTTATGAAATATGAGAATTATTTTATACTTTTCCTAAAAACGTCCTGCATTATATACAATGCCTCGACATTCTATAGACTACCGGTGTTTCATACTTTGATGGTAACATATATACAGGAATTTGATTCGGTTTCAAATGAAGCTTCATGGTTTCTTGAATTTGATAGTCGTAATTTAAACTGTGCTTACATTCTTTCACACACAAATGTATGCATATATATGCGTGGACAAGACTAGTTTTTCTCTTATTTGTGCATATCCTTATTGATATGTTTAAGGTTCTTACTGAATTATGTTCTCTATTTAATTGCGGTCATCTTATATTTCACCAGCATGATGTCAAGTATATGTAAAATCAATGCAATGTTCAATATTTATTAAAAATATGAGTGTTTTATCCATAAATGATAAAAAGATAATAATATTAAGATAGCTTTAGTAACTCAAAAGACACCCCATATGTTATATGTCTCATTGTATAATATAGAATTCGTATTTCACAGTCCTACATAATTTAAATAGAATTTTTCTATTACGTTGTTTGAAAAACGGGCATATTACTGTTAAATATTTACTTTGATTTATATTGAAAATATAAAATTTTATTATGTGTTTCTAGAGGATAAAGTACATATAACTCTCATAAAGTAGAAGATAAAAATAAATTTTTACTGGAAAAGCATATATATATATATTTATTTTACTATGATCATAGAAATTTTACACAAATTACAAAGATATATTATAAACTCTAAGAAAAACATATTATCATATTAAGAAAAGGATAACGCATACAAAAGTGGGGAAAAACTTCGACTCAGTTTATTTTATAACAATCTCAGTCCACTGTACGTTCAGTACATTTAAACGAAAGTGTACTTAAGCCTTTATGTATTATTATTCCATTATTACAAAATTTCTGCTTCAATAATTTGAATTTTGAAAGATATTACATGGAAAATTATTACAAAATCTACAAAGAATATTATCTAAAAGGATTAAATTCAATAGATTTCTCAGTCGAGCCATCGTTTTAAAATTACAACAATATATTATTATATAAAATGCTTCTTTAGAAAACTTTTCAGAATATGATTTTATTACTTTATTTTTGGATTTAATTTGAAATAATAGCTATTATGTTATTAAAAATGTTTAGAAATATGAATCAGAAAAAATCTTTGTTTTTATTTTCAAAAAAAGGTCTATACGAAATTTTTTGAAAAGGAATTAACTAACATGTTAATGTTCTATATGTGGACTAAATATTTTTATTCTATTCATATATGGAATATAAGTTCATAATACAGCTAAAAAATGTAATAAAAAAATTTAAGAAAATTCTTATAATACAGAATATATCATTAAATTTAAAATAAAACTCAGATGTTAGATGATGCACAACATTTCACATTAATTCAGACAATAGTGTGGACGAAATTGGTTTGCCTCAAAGACTATATCATGGAAAAGTTACGTTTATCAGTGATGAAATAAGGAAAAATATAATGAAGAAAACATTTTTTATTTATGAATCATTCGTTATCGTTTACAATATTCAATACATCTAATTTATTATGTTCAGTAATATGAATTAACTATTAAAACATAGTGAATATATCTATATATTTCTAAAACAACATTATATCAATACATTGGATAGTGTATAAGAACAATATACAATGTAAATAAAAAAAAGAATTAATTTTTTCTTCAATTCTTGTTACTGAATATTTATAGTTCTGGTAAATGCATAATTTTTTTTAAAGTAATGGACACAAGCAATTACTATAAAATTGCATAGAAACTCAATTACTATAGAATTGCATAGAAACCCAATTACAAATATCATTATATATATATATATATATATATATATATATATATATGTCGTCTAATTCTCTACAAACCAGGGATGAACTACTTAAATCAATCAAAATCAAAAAACACAGAGAAAGAAAGAAAACCACACAATGAAGGACACATGAGCAATCGAAATTTTTTTTAAAAAATGGATGTTGCAGTATTATAAACATTGCTGACGTAGTACAGCTTATATATAATATAATTTATAAAAAAAGTTGGGTTGAACATGCGTTTTCATAAAAATGCAAGTAAATGTTTGCTAAGCAGTTACTAGATGGTCCCACTTGAGGTAAGCCATTAATTTGCTGATAATAAGCGTTATTTTGGAAAATATGTTTAATTTAATACTAATTGAATAATAGAAATATATTTATCATATTTTATTATCCTTTCAAAAAATATTTGCTATATGATATTTTAAGAATCTTAAACATGTCTTCTATATCTCTCTATGGAGTTAAATAAATCTTCAAAATCATAGACATAAATAGAAATAATTTTTTATCTTGCATATACCTAATAATGTCCATAATATTCTTAACTATAATAGAATTATCAATTTTGTCTAATGTAGATTCATTGTAATTAATGATTTTGCAGCTTCTTGTGTGCCCGGATGTGTAATATAAGTTTTAAAACCATTCGTAATAATTTAAATTTAATAGGATTTTTATGAAATTTAGGAGTCAGGAAAATATGAGGGAACTTAATATACAAAATATGTAAATCTACTTTTTTATAAAAAGCAGATATTCGATTAAAAATTTCTCTTTTGCTTGAATTAGATTTTTTAAAAGCAGTATTATTTTGAAAATGTTTCTTTAGCATATTAGTATAAATCCACTTGCAAATAATTGCGTATTTACCCAGAACATTATAAACATAAACGAAAGTAAGGTTCTTTTTTAGATCTGCAATTTGGTTCTTAATATTAATGTAAATCATATCATTATCAGTTTTATAGTTAATGCTCAGAAATTCTATTAAAACCTTGCATTTAAATTCATTAAAAGCTTCAATAGGAAGACTGTATTTAATAGCTAATTTGGTAATGAAGTTATTAATATCTTTAGAAATTTGTTTTTTGATAGCATTGTTATTATTAAAGATCATTAATCTAAAACTAGTACCTTTGGACATTATTTCTCTAAGAGTATTATCTTTAACAATATTTAAATTACCTGTTACCACATGCTTGTGATGATCCTTTATAAAATCAGAAAATATTCTATACAATTACAAACAATATTACTATTATTTTTCAAATTATATATATATATATATATTATTGGTTGTCTTAACTGTAGAATCTGAATGGTTAAGCCTTTTTTAAATTCTCATTTTTTTTGCTACTTAACTCCATTATTAAATTTTACAAGTTTTTTAGTACATTTTAAGTTTAAAAAAAACTGTCTTATTCTTATTAAAGGAAGATATAGAGCTTAAGAGTTTCTGGCATGTCCATAGGATCCCATGTTAAACTGCGTAAGTTTATGTATCTTTTCTCAGAAACTGCTTATTTTTCATGGATAAACTTTTTACTGTATGTTATGTATACTATCAATATCACTTTAAGCAAGGAGTTTGTCTTTTTGTTAGAAATTAAATTAATTACGAATTTTTAGAAAAAAATGTACAATTTTTTTTCTTAAAATTTATTTTTAAAAAGTTATATCTAAAAAGGTTTGCTAGATATATCCATTTCCCCCTTCATTAAAATGTGAAAACATGTTAAAATTCTGCTCACTGAAAAGTTGAAGATTATATAATTAGTTCTTGAGAAAAAAGTACATAAAATGAAAAATATTACATTTTGAGAAAACAGGCTTTAAAGTAAAAATTTGTAACTTTTTGATAGCTTACTTTTTTTAGTACTTTGCAGAAGCATAAGAAGCATTTTTTGTACTCTCTGCTCATACAAAAGACTCTTTCAAATTCCATTATTCTTAACAATTTTGCTTTTTTTTGGGTTCTCAAGTTGATTTGGTTGGGCTACACAAATCCTAGGTACATCTAGTTTTTGAAGCATGACCCACAGTTATAATTTGGTTCAATGTCAGAATATTCTAAGACCAGCGTTTCTCAAACTGTGGGGCGCGCCCCCTTAGGGGGGGGGGGGGATAAACCCTCGAGGGGGGCGCGAGCCTATCCAAACATCGAATATAAAACATTATTTAAAAATATTAATTTATTGAAAGGAAGCAAAGCAAAATACATTCTGACATAATAAAAAATAAAATACGTATTTACACCTATGTAATATATTTATAAATGTATTAGTGCTGCACATTGTATTTGGTAATTATATAATTTAACTATACTAAGCTAAGTTTAAGTTTAACAATTACCAGTGTCTCCATGGGCTTGTCATATATTAATTTTTTTAAAAAATGTAATACTTATCTTGATAATTTGTACGGTTTGTAATTAAATTTGTATTGTAGATTTACGTCGAGAAGTACATTATTATTATTTAATTCAATACATTGTTATTGTTTGGAATGGGGAAAATTATGACTTAAAATTGGGTTGCAAGTATCGAAAGTTTGAGAAGCACTGTTCTAAGACAACTAATTTTGTTTCATGACACATAGTTAACTGGGCAATAGGCATATTTACTCATAATTTTAGAGTTTTTAATCCCACAAATGTAGACTTGGACTCAATTGTCATATGGTGTCAATGGTCAGTGATTGTTAACTGACTCTCATTTGGGTTCTTAACATTTTCTTAATAACATAGGATCACCTAGATCACTAGAAATTCGCTTCATTTAATTATTTATCTTATATTGAAGTGTGTATTTGTTTATGATCATAGTGCCTTTCGTTACGCTCAGCTTTTGTCTTTTGAAACTTGAACCAGACATTTATACCCGCAGAACACAGTCCATGTTGAGGGCTCTCGTTTGAAAGCAGAAGATGAAAATAAACAGCTCAAACCGCAGATTTCATATGCTGTGTAGATATTGATATTATTTCTAATAGGCCATACCATAATACATTTTACTTTTTGATGTTAAAATGTCAGTGAGTTGGTTACGACCACTTAAGATTTTTCTATTACTTAACTTTTTTCCCCTTGTTTCAGCTTTAATATCCAAAATATATACTTTTGGAGAAGAATAATTCAGTCAAATTTTGCATCTAAACATCAAATGGATTCGCGCTAATCAGAAACTTATGCAAGGACAAACACAGGTGCTCCTAGCAGAGCTCATTTGATGCGCGTCAAAGAGTAGGTTCATTTGAAAATAAATAAAAATACTTTTAATTATTGAATTTCATCATATATAATATCATTTTAAACATAAATATTTGAACTTTTAGAAAATATGAATAAGTGAAAATCAATATTATATCGAAAAATCAAGTGCTGGACCCTAATAATCATATAGAGCCAAAAGGTACTTGGAAAAATATTGCACACATACTAAAGATGACATTTAAATAAATATATTGCATCTTTCAATATGAATATAATAAATGCAATTATTTGTCTCTTGTTATTTTTCTATAAAGCTAAAAAATGGTGCCGTGTGAAAAATAAAAGAAAAAAAAGGGAAAAAATATTTATTTGCTTTAGAAAAATTAATCCTTAAAAATGGAGCTGAAACAACATTAGTCAATTATCCTTATTTTTTTAATACTCTGCCATTGGAAATAATATTTAATACAGTTAAATTATTTAATTTCAAAATTTATTTAAATCTATTTTAAAATTAATGATAAT
>BMAV01001833.1:108019-119365 GCA_019973955.1 Trichonephila inaurata madagascariensis
TTCGCCCTGTTTCTCTTCTTGGTATTGGGTTGGAAAAGTTTTGCCATTAATCGTGGCCGTCAAAGAACGTAGGAGTTATGTTATAAGAAGAACGCGAGACACGTCACATTGTGTTTAAATGCTTTTTTTATTGAATAATAATAATAATAAAACATATTTCATATTTTTTTTTTATCTTAGATCTTCTACATAACAATAATCCTTTTTTTTTCCAATTATTTTCATTGGCACTTCTTTTCTCTCATTTACTCACTGAAGTTGAGTGGAAGTGGAATGCATGGCAGTAATATTTAAATACAGAAAATAAAATATCACAGAAAAAAAGTGTGCATAAAATTTTTACTTACTGGAAGAAAAAAAACACGTGTTTAAAATGTGTTTAATTCAAAACTAAGTTTGTTTTGCTGACCTGAGCACGATTTCCGACTAGAGCCGACTGAATGTAACACACCCGAAACAGACGCTTCATTTTAATTCACTCTTCAGCAAAACACGCCTGAACAAGTTATCACTACAATAACAGTTACATGAAAAAGGGGTGGATGCGTCATCAATTTCTTGACGTAATATGAACACTTGCCGAGTTTTTATGAAAATGGAAATAAACTAAAAAAATGAAAAATAATTTCTAGTTTAAAAACTAAAAAAAGAAAAAAAAAACACTCTTTTATAGTGAATTGAACTAGAAGGTAAAAAATCATTCTTAATATAAGAATAAAATGATTACCGAGAAAATCAATGTCATTGTGTTAAAAGCATGGGGTGCTCGATATCAATTAACATAACTTCTTTCTATTCCGAAATGCAGAGTTGGTGTAAAAATGTACTACAAAGGACCCCACATTCGCTTAACACAACGACATTAATTTTCTCGTTAATCCTTTTATTCTTATATTAAGGATTATTTTAGTTGATGATAATGTCGTATCCATGACAGGAGCAAATCAGACAGTTCCATGGGCTCAGGTGACTATTCTGGCAATCTGTTCAGTATTATTCACGTAGAGATATGTTGACGAAAACAGGAACCCTATTTCTTGCAGAGCAGCAAAAATAGCTGGACAGTCAAACATAGGAGCAAGTGCTAGCTCTGTATCTAAAGAGTTATCATAATTTTTTATATATTCTTCTACCATCCTTATCAAACTTCATTTCTCTGTGATGACCTGTTCTCAGTCTAGCAATAGTCTTTGTTATAAGGCAGTATCCACTTATATTACAGATTTGATGCTTTACAGTAATGGGCTTCTATCTCAATTTGAAATTTGCGACAGTATTTGAGTCTAATAATGTTGACAAAATTGTCATGATTAAGATTTCTAGCTTCTTTCGCCAGTCTATCTGCGCTTTCATTGCCTAAAATGTCAACATGTGCAAGTAACCATTGTAGGAAGCAGGCTTAATAAAACTCCCGCACTCTTAACACGTGAGAGAAAATCTCTTCAGTAAAGCTTGAACATCCTTTTAGAATTGCTTGGAGGGCTGCCTTTAAGTCATAGAAAATGATGAAACTTCTAGCCTTTTCCAGAATAGGAATTTCATTTAGATCAAGAGCCTCAAGTGAAGCTCATAAAAATGTGTTAAAAAGGGAATAAATAGTTCCCACCAAAGACCATCGAATATATTTGAATAATTTTAATATAAATGACATTGCATGTGAAATTAATCCTAAATTACAAATTATATAAAAGTAAATATGAATATTAAGAAAACGTTAAATGATTGCTAAAATTGTGCAGTAGGAACTCATTATAGAAGTACGTACTTTTTACGTTTAACCCCTTAATGGTTGCATAATTTTGAAGAAAATGGTCACACAAGTGACTATGTTTTATTTAAGAAAATTATTTAAAAGTAAATGTATTATCAATACATGTATTTATTTTTAAATTTTGGGTAAATGTTTAGCTTGAAATACAAAAACATTTTTTTTTAAAGAAAAGCCCACTTTTAGGGTTATTATGACTGAATGTTAGTTTCTCGGCAAAGACATGTGTTTTGAACAATAAATAAATATTATATTACACTTATGCATAATGAAAAAACACTTTAGTAATTTTTTCTTGTGAGATAAATTTCTGAGCACTAGATAAAAAGGCCAATATTACAGGTAACAGTACATATCCATCATCACTTCTCTGATTCACTAAACCGAACTTTCAAAAACAATCAGTTATTTCAGAATCACTCTCAGATCCATTTATACTGAAATTAGAATCCAATTCACTTCCTGACTAACTCCATAATGTGTGTGTGAATGCAATATTATTATATATATTTTATCACACAGAACGCAACCCACATGTATTCACGAAACGTGAAACTAAGTAACTGAACTAATGTTACAAAAACATTTCGTTAATATATTTGTTTTATTGGGCTACCAACTAGTTTAATATAAAATAACAATGTCTAACCATGTTACCAAGAATCAGGTACTGTCATCTGGTGTCACATAAGAAATAGATATTCTTGATCTTTTTAGAGCGTTACTTTTGAACACTCTTGCCCAGAAATATCACGGACACGAGAAATAAAGGGAGGAATTTTACCACATGATTTTGATGGGAGCGAGATATAAGGGGTTACGGAAATTTAAAATAAGTTATCAACAAATAAATTACAGTTTAAAAAAATCCCCTTTTATAATTAATCGAACTAAGTTGTAACTTAATCGTTTAGTCACCAAATTTGGAATTCATCACCAATTCTGGAAATGGAATCTGAAATTAGTCGCCAGATGTGGGATGGGATCTGAAAATTTGAAATCGTTAATCTTGATGAGGACAATGGAACCAAATTATTAAATTATTGTATTTCCATCAATCGCGGACAAGTGAGTGGAATTTCGAATTAATCTGACCTTTTAAAGTGGGTAAAAATTAAATTGAAAAATTCCGTTACATACGCGTGAAGCTTTTAATAGTGTGTTAAAAAGTAACATCACACTCCTGGGATCCCGCGAAAGGTTTTTGATTCGTCGTTATTCAATAGGTGTTGATGACTACTAAAATCTTTTACCATATTTATTTCATTCAATTTTTTTTTTTGTTGTTAATTACCATATATTTTTTAAGCACAAGATGTTAATTAAATAATAAGAATATAAGGTAAGAAAATTATCACAAATTTAAGAGACATATTTATATCAAATCAACCTACATCCTTCACAAATTGAAACGTATAATTTACATATTTTTCATATAAAACACAGGTAAAACAAATTCATTAGTAATAAGTTTATTTTTTTAATTTCTGTTAAGTACAGTCAAAAATAGAAAAAAAA
This sequence comes from Trichonephila inaurata madagascariensis, assembly GCA_019973955.1. NCBI lineage: Eukaryota > Metazoa > Arthropoda > Arachnida > Araneae > Nephilidae > Trichonephila > Trichonephila inaurata. The sequence continues at coordinate 111,306 of BMAV01001833.1, forward strand.
AAAACCCTATATATTTGTATTTTAGTCTGTTTTGAAATTTTCGGAATAGAAGGTTTTATTAAAGCTCATATAAAGACCGGCTGTGCACCCATGTGAGGTGAGGGTTCACAAATCTCCTCATGCAGAAAATGACGATAAATGCTTAGTTCATGTAATAACACATTTAATTAGTTAAGAAAAGTAACGGCACAACACAAATACAAAATTAAGATGAATAAAAAAAAAGGGCGGTGGATGCCCTTTACACTTTACATCAGCGAAATGTTCATTCTCTATACACCACGTTTAGCACTCAGTTCTACCTCCAACATGTCTGCCGCAATCAATTAGTCACAGTTACTGTCACACTTACAGTCAATAATAGTGGTTTCAGTTAAGAGTCTATGTTACGCCAACTGGCGTGGATGGAAAATATATATATATATATATATATATATATAAGCAATACATTTTAAACGGAAAGACTAGGAAATCTTACCCTATTTCCAGGGTTCGAGGACAAAAATAGGTCTTTATGATATAATCATCTAAAGGAGGAGGGTTTTACTGCTGAAGATTAAATGACTTATAATATGAATTATAGGAATTATAATTACAGAAAAATAATTCACAGCTCTGCGCTGGTTACTTAGAAACGTAAAAGTTTTTTTTTTTTATTTTTGAGGTGCACAGAACATCCAACTCGCTAGATTGATCCCAGGATTTAAAGTAAATAAGCATTAGCTTTTTGTTGTTTTTATTTACTTAAGAAAATTTTTTTAGGAAAATAAAATAAATATGATTTTTTTTTATTTCCTCATCTTATAACTCCATCGCATTACACACATACACAATATGGATGAGACGTTAAAAAAAATATTAAGAAATCTAAACTTTTCCATTGGATTTATAAATATATATATAGTATTAGAATATTCTCAATAGTATATGTATTAATAAAATCGTTTGAAAAATTAACTCTTATATTATTAGGATTTTAGATTTTTATTTTATTTTCTGTGATTAACATGATTTCTTCTTTCGAATTCTGCACCAATTGCATAGAAAAATAGCTTTAAATTTTGAAAACTCTTTATTTTTAATTATATGCATTAAAATAAGTAATTTTCATATTACTCTTTTGCAGGTATTAGCTTACAATTTGTTAAGAAGGATTAAAATGAACATAGTTGCTCATTAAATGGAAATATCAGGAAATTATATTTACTGGTTGATGAATTATTTTATTTTCTTCTATGTCATTTTACATATCACCCAGAATAAAGAAAAATGAAAACTCAAAGTTATGTAAATAAATTATTGTGCATCAGGTTGTGGTGTTCATAAGAAAACATTGCTTCAAAAATAGATGAAAATAATCGTTTCGATAAAAAAAAAGTTACCAAACCAAATGAAGAAATACGTACATAACAAATCAGTTGTTTAAATTTAATTAGAATGTAATCTTAAATATAGAAGATACATTTTTCTTTTTGCGTTTTACTTTACATTTAATTTCTTTTTTGTCTGAACAAATATTTTTATCTGAAGTGCTTAAAAACTCCGAAACAAATGAATACACTAAAAATGTTGAGTAAAATCTGTATTTAAATTTTGGTACGGAAAATAAAAGGAAAATAACACACACACACACAAAAAAAAACCGTAATCAGGAAAATATTTAGAAAAAAAAATATTTTTTCAATCCTCAGTAAAATGCTTTGAACGAAAATTGTATTAAGAAAAAAATGGACATGGAACCCAAATAAAACATTTTGCTTATTTGTATTACGGCAAAAAATATATTCGTAAAAATCAAAAATCTCGAATCACAAATCCGATGTGAGCATAGATAAATTTCCCTCTTTTCCCCTTACATTTTTTTTTTGCTTTATCTTGTGTTATTTTTTATCTCTGGGGCTTGGTATTTTTTGTCCTCTTTATTCAGCATTAGCGGAAATTTCCGGCATCTCGTAAAATGCGGGCGATTACAAGGCATACTCATGAAACGCATGGGTGGGGACAGTTGTGTTTATAGAGCCCCAGCGAAAGGATAAAGAAAACTTTTTATGGATAGAATGGGATCAATACCCACATTAAGAGAAGGCTGAATGCATCCGATTGGTTACACAACCCTCATGCTCTAATATTTATAGAAAAGGATATTTTTTTTCTGCTAATATCATTATGAGGGCTTGAATGCTTTTCCTAAGCTAAACCTATGAATGTAACTTGGATAGTGACGAAGAGAGAGAAAAAAAAGGAAGAATAAAATAAATAAATTGAAGCCCTACAGAAATGGTTAATAGATTGCAGAGTCACGATTTCTATGTGTACATGCATTTTATATATATACAAGAACAATTTTTTTTCATTTAGAAAGGATTCCTTGAAGAAAAGCTATAATAAAGTAAAGTTAAATGTTTTTTAACAGCAATATGTGTTATACAGTTTACAATAAACATTAAGAAATATAATTTTTATTTTCTTTTTGTAAGTACAAAGGATAGGTTTTTTTTTTTACATCTGCATATATGTCGCAGGGAAATGATTAAATTAGGGATTTCATCAAATCCCTAAGGTAGATTATCAATTCTCACAAGATGTTAAAATAAGAATTCTGTAAGGTGATTTCCCTAAGGAAAGTGATTTGATCAAATACCTTTCATGTTTCAGTGAAATGATAAAATAATATTGTGAAGAGTTTAAAAGTGTTTATTTAGCAAAAATGTTGCATTATTACAAGTAGAGTAATTAATACAACGATAATCACTGCATTACAAATTATTTATTCGAAATTAATTAATAAAATAATTAGATAATAAAACTGGTATTTTTAGTAGAATTTCACATTTAAAAAAAATAATACATTAATCTAGTACTTCTGAAATATCCTGCTTTATTTGTAACACCTTTTTTTCTAGTTATTATTTCCCTTTTTAAAATAACATTTCTTTATTTTTAAAAAGCTTTTTTTTTATCTATTAAGAGGGCATGGTCGAATTTCCTAATTTAATTGCTTACATTTTTCGATTGAAGTTTGATCCAGTTTCTAATTTCCAGGCATACAAAAGTGATATATGAATCGAAAGGTAATATTGCAAAGAATATAACTAATTAAAACTAAATAATGATGTTTAGGTTATTTTGTTTTGATGCGTCACGTAAGATTCCCGGTGCTGCCTGGCACTGACAAGGAGAGAGGGAAGGTATGAAGGAGTGGTAACAAGCGAAAACAGAGCTCTACGAATGCTGATTTGTTCATTTCATCATCTCAATAAAACAGTTCGGGGATTTGATCAAATCATTTACTTACATCAGGGAAATGACCTCAAAGAGACGTTATTTTAACACATCTTCCGTGAATTGACCATTTCAATTAGGGATTTGGTGAAAGCCGCAATTTCATCATTTTCCTGCAACATATACAGTATTGCAAGTATGTTATAGTTTTACAAATGTTACAGTTTCATATAATAATAAAATAAAGTTTGTGAATTTCCTCAACAGTCAGTTTCCACTACCGAAATTTAAATGCACATTTTGGTATCTTTATGTGTGATGGAATTTTTTCTCTATGTATTTCAAAATATTATCAAGGACTATCTTTCAGATATCCGAATACCCCTACTCCCCCTCTACATTGGAATTACTCAAGTGAATACCTAAAACAAACGAAAATAAATTATTGATCAAGAAGCGATAATATTTTTACTTGATACGATTATAATACTCATACAATTTGAATGAACACAAAAGTTTATTTTGTACAAATAATAGAAAGTGTTTTTTTTTTGTAAAATATTTGCCTAAATAATTCAACGACTAACACAACATGAAATTGCTTTAAGTTATCTTATGCTACTCATTCCATTCTGTTACATTATTGAAAATTATCCAATGCGTAAATTTAGAAGTCAGGATTTTAATAAATATGATGCATGATTTAATTTTCATGGGTGGTTATGATTAAAAGTTAAGTAAACGTGATTAAAAAATACTTTTAATCACCTTATTTAAAATGCTGAAAATGATGTTTTTATTTATTTACTCAATTAAGTGTCATCATTATACAAATAAGACTATACAGATTACTAAAAAAAAGCTAAAAGAAGAATATTTTTGCATTATGTAGTCTTCTAATTGTACAGGAATAACTAACATTGATTAAATGTTGTTAAATATAGTAAGCTTTGATCAATCAGTAACCTTTAACAGAAAAATATAATTATTAACCTTCAAAATTTTGCGAATAACATTCATTTTTCCCTTTATAGAAATATCTTATTTGAGAATGTCATTTTTTTTTAAGAAAAAAGAACAATTTCTTTGGAAGTAATAAAACCTGTGTTTAATTACTTTAATAATTAAGACTTAATATGTGTCATTATGTAAGCATATGATTGAAAACACATCAAATCCAATACAATTAGAAGACTTGAGAAGATTAAATAAATTTATAGAACTAAGATTGCATCATTTTGCATGATACAGATAACTATATCTCACAAAGCGTTATAAGTTTATAAAGGATTACTCTAAAATGCAAACTTACTGCAGCTTTAAATTCAGTTTTACTGCCATTTTCAAACGGCTTGAGTTCTGATAAATTTATTCTCTTTTGATTGTTATTTTGCCCTATAAGAACTCTTCTTATGGACGATTTTAATTTTGAATGTTGACAGTTTTCAGCATGTTTTCGTAACACCAAGAACTAAATGATATATTATTCTGTTTCCTATATATTGCGCTATGTGGCACATTTGTTTAATTTTTATGTTTGCTTGTTTAAAAATAGAAGAAATAGAGGAAATTAAAGCACACATTACTCAACAATTTTCTTCTGAAAAATAATACAGAAGCTTTCGCCTGCTACGATTCCGCCTATGATTTAGTAAAAAATACTTCGAACTTCTGAACTGAAATTGAAATGTTAAATTTTTTTCAAGTATATTTCTTAAAATCCTGTATTTGTCAACGGATAAAATTTACCTAATGTTCTTTAACTTAACTTAACTCAGTGCACGACAGCCCATGAAGGCCAATGTCTACTGTGCCCAATTCAGTGTACTCGACCTTAGGCCCTGAGGTATATGAGCAGATGTTCCACTCAGTGGTTAGTCTGACGCGAAACCCCCAGTGTTAAGTTCTCAAGCAAGCATGGTACTTATTTATAGACCCACTGAAAGAATGAATCAATCTTGTCCAGAGCGGGGTTTGAGCCTCGGACCTGTGGTGTGGAAGTGCGATGCAGTAACCATTCAGCCTCTGGAATTCTCTTTATTAATTTACGCGAACAATTATTGGTTTGCATTCTTTAACTAAATTTTATTAAATATGCTTCAAAATTACATTCACAAGTTTTTGAAAGATTAACAATGGCATTATTCTGATAATTCGGATTACGTGTTGAATCAATTTACCGTAGCGCAATTAAAAGTCCAACGTATTAACGTAAATAAGGTAAGTAACGTCTAAAGTAAGTAAATTTCATTATAAGTTAGGAACACAAACCATTACGCATAATTATATTTTAGATTTTTAAAATATTTTTGCTTGGATTTTGTGTTCCACATTATTTAGATTTATCTCTTTTTAAAAATATGAATTAAATCTTGAAACGAATTAATAATTACTGGTTATATAATTAATTAGACACAAATGAACAGCAAGAAATTTTAATTTATTACAATGTTAACTAATTCAAGAATGATTAATTTCATTTTTCTACTACCTATAAATTACTAAAAATTTAAGTTTTTTTTGGAATTATCTTATAACTTTTTTCACTATTGAACAAGAGTGTCCCTGTTGAGTCTCATTTATTAAACTTTATATAAAAATTTATAAACTTAGTTACTTTTTGCTGCCTATTAATTTTCTGAAGCCACTTGCAAGTATACATTAATGTCTTTAATTTAACTGTTGAATTTCGATTTGAAAAAAACACTGTTTTCTGCCCGATATATTTAGGTGCATAAGTATTTATTTAATCTTCCTATTGCTATAACATTTAAAACTGTTGACACAACTCAAATTAAGAACTGAAAAGACACGTTTTTCAAATAAAAAAAAATATATCTTCCAATCACGCATTGTATTTGAAAGATAAATTTAGATTTTTTATTATCGCTTTGTTTTAATTATTCAATATTTTAATGCTGTTGTTATAAAGGTGATGTTTAAATTTTAAAAAAAATGCTTGCAAATTAAAATTTGCAAGCAAATTTTCAGTCAGTAATTTTCATGCAAAGAACTGAAAATAAGTTAGGTTATGAAATATATCCGATTTATTAAACAGGTAAGCAAAGGTTATAAAATTGTCCGAAAATTTTATTCAAATATTGTACTTAAAAGTGAGATTTTTAGAAAATTGAGTATCAACTTATCTTCAATGAAGAATCGCTCTTGAAAACGTCATTTTTTGCTAAATTACAACAAAATGTTCGAAATATGTTTGAGATAACATTCCATCACAAATGTGTGATGAGGAAGCCTTGGAAATCTGCCTCTGATATAATTAATGGACAATAACTTGTAAGGAAACATAAAGCGATGACGGTTGTTGCTTGATCAAAAATTTTGTAAACCAATGATGCATCTTGTAGGATAACCAATAATGTATTTAGATTGGTAAATATAGATCGGTAAAATTCAAGCCTATAAAATTCATAATATTTATTACTTGTGTAAAAACAATTTTAAAAAAAAAATAGCAATTCTTGTGATTTTTTTGTTTTGGTTTTGGTTTTCTTAGAAATTTACCTTTTTGCCTTTGATAAGCAAACCTTAATAAATGGGTAACCTAGTTTTCATAGCAATTTTTACTGAAAATATTTTTTCTGCAGTTAGATTTGTCAGACAACTCTAACATAATGAGAATAGATAGCCTGAAATCACTAGTAGCTTATATCTTTGACATACTGCGTTTTTTACGCAATTAGTCGTTGACATGTGTCAAATGTAAACGGGTAATCACGTAAAGGAAAACCCCAGGTGTCAAATCCTGAGCTAATAATAGCACAATCTGGCCTTACTTCTCACTATTATGGTTGACTTTTCTGAACTTCAAAGAACATTCTCTTCAAAAATAGAAATGAGAAACATTTAGTGAAAGACTTATTTCCCATTTATTATGGATTGCTTAGCAAATGTAAAGAGGCAATTATAAAAACTGACAAATAATGCTACTTTTTAATGAGTTTCTTTTTTTTAAGAATTAACAGGTTTTAAATATTATATTTTGTCCGATCCTTTATATGCCAAATTAAATATATCATCGGTTATCCTAAAAGCAACATCATTGGTTAGTGAACATTTATGGAGTCTGATCAAGCAACGGTTCTGATCACGTTATCTGAAAGATATGGGATAATAAACTCCCCAAATACAAAAATTTCCAAGGTTTCCCCATCACTCCTTAGGGTCAATGTATCATTTTGAACACAGTGTGGTTCTGAAAGAAAAAAAGCGCATAGGCAGGACGTTGTTTCATTGTGGATAAATACCCAATTTTCTCAAAAAAGCTTCCCTTAAAGTACATTTTTGAATAAAAGCATTGAATAATTTTTACAACAGGTGCTTAATACCTGTTCAAAATTTAATGTCGAAAATTTCACAATGTAAAATATTTTTATTTTTTTAAAGTTTTGTATAATGAAGGTGAACAAGAAAAGACAAAAGTAATTACAAAGCATTGCTTATTTTACAAAAACTGAGTTTTTTGCTCGAACAATAAATTTAAATTTGCAGGGATCAATTTCATTTTTCATTCTTCTCAAATCCCAAACTTTACATTTAACTTTAATGCATTTATAAGCTAAATAAAAACACTAAAATTGGCAATACGTACCAAAAATTCTCAATTTTTACAACTTTTTAACTATAATGCTAGATCAGAAGTATGTTTTTAGAAAAGTATTTTGCATTTTTAATTACCTAGGAATAACGTAATGTTTTTTAGGGGTGATCGAAAAAGAAAAAAATATGACAACTCTAACACATTCCCACACGCATATATACACAAGCGCACGCATTTATATATATATATATATATATATATATATATATATATATATATA
>BMAV01001833.1:119465-184066 GCA_019973955.1 Trichonephila inaurata madagascariensis
TATATATATATATATACATATGTGTGTGTGTGTGTGTGTCTGTACTAAATAACATTAAAAGTGATACAATAAAACGGATTTATCTCGATGGAACAAAAAACCATGCACATGATATATATGTATAGAAAGCAAACCCTAATCGTTTCTCATAAGAATTGAATGATTTGTTCAATTCCTTTTGAACACAGCTACATGAGCAAAAAAAAAAAAAATTATATGCTTGCTTATCTCGAGCGTAATGCAATTTATTAATCATCTGAAAATTGATTCAAAATGTTCAACCATTTTAATTTTTAATCTATTAATAAATGTTTTTCTTAATTTTTTTTTCTGAACACAGGTTATGAATAGATGGATTGTTATGTTAAAGTAGTTTAATTAAATATGCCTATTTCTAGTGTTAACCTTGGTTTCTTTAAGATTGCTTGCTAAGTGTGTAATTTAGAAGCAATAATTTACATTTATATATAATATGAGAAGAGTTAGAGAGAATACATAATTCTCCAAAATATAATCCAAAAGAAAGGGCGCGACCTGTATTGAGACCGAGAGGTATATCTCTCTAGGAATCTTGAAAATGATATCAATCTCCTCAAAAAACAACATCCCTGGGGGTGTCAGGAACAACGAAAGGAAGGTGAAGGGTATAGGAAGGAATGCGAAAAATACTTTCTGAAGGCATTTAATTTTTTGATCTAGTAGTGCGTTACAGTAACCTGAGGGACAGATCTCTAAAGTATTATATTTGAAATCTTCCCTGTAAGCAGTTTTAAATTGTATAGTTCACACTTTCCATTATTATACCTAAAATAACTTTTCCAAGTACAGATATACTTAAGCTTATTTATTATATTATAAGTGGTTTCGTTGGCATCAAATTCATTTAGAAGAAACCTTTTACTTTTAAACTATTTAAAAGTAATTTTTACAAAATTGAAAAAGCTTATTTATTATTTTTTGATTATCGCACCATTTGATGTTTCAAATCGGTGTATCTTCAACTTACAAAATTATTTAAAAATGAATTATTCAAATCTTTAATAAATATGTATATATTAAGTGTTCTAGTTAAAAATAGTTGTAATTTAAATGCATTTTTACTAAGAAAGTATTTACATTCTTTAGAGCAACAAGTACTTTGAAAAAAATTTATTATCAAGCAAGTCAGCTCGGAGCTGCACAATGATAAACTAGGTCCGGAATTTTTTTATTTATTTATAAGAGGATACACACATTAATATCACTACAAAATACGAATCCCATCGCTATAATATTTCTCAAAAGATTACCCAGCTTAGGTGTACTACATATTTGTTAGTTATTCTTAGAGATAATATATTTGTGTGCGCAATTATTTCCTTGAAGCAGACTCGTACTGTGAAGTTGTCTTATAAGAAGGCAATTATAATTAATAAAGTTAAAATAATTCTTTTCGCGGCAAGGATACTTTGATTGATAAGCACTGGACATCCAACTAGTCAGTAATTGGTTGCCCTAATTTAATCATTTGCATGTTCTATCTTGCTGTGTAAAATCATGTGCCATTTCACATGATACAAATAACTGCTCCTTAGAAAGTGTTGTTTTTTTCAAAGATTTTATTTGATAAATATATTTATTAAATTAAGTTTACCTTTTCTCAATTAAATAATTTAAAACTTCACCAATACATTTAATAAAAAGATTATCAAATAATAATCAGTGAACTTATAAACTTTTACCAATAAAATGGAAAATACGAGGGTAGATTAGAAAAAAAAAGGTTACAAAACGCAACATTTGAATACTACAAATTGTGCAGAAGTTTTGTTTCTCCAGAGTGGAGACAAATGTCACTACTTGTCATACAGCAGTTTTTTTTTCTAAGTGCAGTGAAATTTCTAAGTTGGTTCAGGACGTTTGAAATGGCAAGACTCTTAGGAAATTGGTCTCGTTTGGAAGTGTGAGCCGTGATTCGATTTTTATGCGCAAAGAATATGTCCGCATCTGCTATTAAGAGTCAAATCGAGGAAGTTTATGGTGAATGGACAGACAACATGTAGCTAAATGGCTCCACTCTTTTCAATCAAGCAGACAGACAGGATGTCGAAAGCCGCAGTATGGCAGGGAGCGGCCGGCTGAGTTTTTCAACGGCAGAAATCAACACGGCACGAATTGAAGAAGTGATTCAAAATGATCGACGGTTGAGTGAAATCTCGTTTGAGCTATGGCAGCGTGCAGCATGTCGTTTCTGATGTGCTGCGGTATTCCAAGGCAGTTCTGCGAAATAATACACAAAGACCAAGTTCAATGGCGGGTAAAACAAGTTGGTTTTGTGTTCAGATAAATGCCTAAATAGATTTGGTGATTATGTTGAAATGTGATAGACACATATGCATCTTAATTGCCGTTTATATTTTCCGTCTATTGTTAATAAATATTTCTTTATTCGACTTGTAACCTTTTTTTTTTTATGATCACCCCTCTTATCAAGCCAATTATAATTCTTATTCTTACAAAAATCTTGTTAAGTGTTTTTAAAGTATCTAACACCTATATATAATTACGTTTACAATATTATATTAAAGTTAACAGAAATATAGATGCGTTTTATTTAAGTTTGAGAACAAGTTTTTAAATTTACCTTTGTACAGTATTGTACATGCATATTTCTTCAGTTGATAAATGCACAAGTTAGATTTATTCAGTAGTTGAGCTAGTTATGACACGTTCTGTTTGCGTGTAATTGCAATTTTATCTAATATTTTTTATTTATTTTAAGCTACATTCCGATTCTCACTACATTCGCATTTACGCTAACAGCTTTTCTGCTATTTTAATACTCAATAACCTTATTAATAAGTATAGATATATTAATTCGCTTAAACGCAAGGTTTCTCAGTGAAAACATTTTTTTTTAACGTATTCTGCATTAAAGCTCGCAATAAAAGCCATTCAATGATTTCACAGAATGTTATGCAATAAAGTGTTCTTGATTGCGAGGTATTACTTTCTCAGCTTCTCTATATTAATATTAATTATTTCAAAAATCTTATCCATGACTCCTACACTTCCTGCTAGAAGGATTGTCAAACGGGGTGAAGAGTCAAAATGTTCGTTTTAAACTTTCATATTAATCTGCCCCAAATTCTAGGCAAATTATCTTTTTCCTTTCAAATGATGACTCTTTCCCAGTTCACTCTCATAGGATCAAGTTTTTCTCATTCCTAATCGTCTGTACATGGACAACGATCATTATGTTTTTCACTGTCCCCATATTGCCAAACTTAAACTTGTAAAACCCTTCCATGAAGCAGTTTCTTCCGGGTTATATTCCATTTTTCACAAGATACACCAGTTAGTTTCCTGCTTCCTAGTTTACCTTCTCTGTTATAAACTGATGCAATTTTGCCTTACCCAGTTTTATCTACAGCTTTTTAGAAGTTTCTTTTTTTTTCTTTTTTTTTTGTAATTTTTTACATCAAATATTGTATTTTTCCTTTTCCTTATATTTTTGTATCGTTTTCCATCTATATCCGATGATCGGTTCGTAGCTCTAAACTCTCTTTGTGAAATCGATCGTCGCAAGTAAGTAAACATGTGAATGTGTCAAGCAGACGGAACAAATACTAGAACTGTTTTGTGCTATTAGCTTTAACATGGTGTCGTTTAGTTTTCTGGGTAAGGAGTAGATCTTTTAAATAATTCTTGAAATTCTCAAAGTTAGGAATTTGTACGTTACGTCCAACGGATCTTTTAGAAGTTACTTCAGTGGGGTCTTGGAAATTAAAATATATGTTAATATAGAAAACAGTTTGTACGTTTATATATATATATTTTTTAAATATGAGACAGATTAGTTGAATTTTCTTTAAATGAAAACTTAACAATATTTTCCTTTTAATGTGCATTCAATTGCCATTTAATGCACAAAAAAATTCTTAAAATATTTTCCATTTCTAAAGTAAGAATTTTCAAAAATCCGTAATTAATTTAATTTTAAAACAAAACAAGCATTTCTTATCATCTACATTTAAAAAAAAATAAAATAAGTAAGCAGAGAAAAAAGAAATGATAGATGATTTGCACACCTTCAATTAATGTATGACTTCAAGTTTGAAAGTACTATTCTCAAAAAAACCATTTCATCTTGGCATAAATATTTCCTGAAAAAGAGTAATTAATTTCAAAATGTGTGAGTAATCCATAAATTAATCATTCTGGAACCAAAACATTTTGCGAGCGTTATTAATAACAGGCAGTAAGAAACAAGGTACATTTCTAATTTTAGAGCAATGAGAAATAAAGTATGTTCACTTAGGTAACTGCAATATAATTAAAAAAAAACTTTTTATGTGTTCTTTACAAAATTATTCTTCTGAATGAATGATTTCAGTTAGTTTTTTGACTGAAATTTATCTTCAAGATCCTGTGAAAATTTAACTTCATTTTGCAAAAAATGTACGCGAATGTTCTGCGCTCCACGACGTGATTTCCCAATATTTAATTCAGCGGAAAATTCAAACTCAATCTTAAAAGTAGATATTTCTAAGCCAGAAAAAGTTTAAAAAAAACGTGGGGGTAAGTTTAATGCGTACCAAAGAATCTTTTTCTTCTGATACTAGACGAGATTATTGCTATAATTTTTGGTAAAAATTTTAATTGAGTTTATTATTTAAATTAAGGTATAAGAAGAAGGGCTATTGATAAATTTAATTTTAGAAACATAATTTCAAATCAACTTCAAAATCACTTTGATATCAATTTTTTATCTATTTTGTGTACAACTCAATGCTTTACATAGATAATCACATTTTTTAAGATTCAAATAAGGCTTTCAGTTCATTAAAATATTTGAGTTTACCTACTAGCATAGATATACCAATAGTAATTATTCATTTATTATTTTATCGCATTTAAAAAGAGATCATCATGAACAAATTCCTGTCCATCTTATTAATCTGAACTAATTTCGTATTCATTAATTAGAACCTTAAATTAATATTCAGATAATTTTTAATATAAAAATTAATAATAATTGATAAAACTTTTAATGCCATTTAAACGGAATCATTAGAACTTGATAAACTGTTTTTCTCTAGTTTACAAAAAAAGCACATCCTACTAAAATATATAATACAAGAAAAATTTCAACAGAACATTTTGACCTGGTTTCTTAAAGGAACACTAATTTTTCTGGATATAAATGTAATTCATTCGCCTATTTTTTGAAGTAGAAGCAGTAACGGAAAATTCAGTATTATTCAACATAGACTATAGACTTACTAGAAGTATAATTGAAATATTTACTATTTTTATATAAAAATACATGTTATTATACGTTATTGAAATTTCATATAAATTGTTACGCTCTTTAGCTGAATTTTTAAATTCATTCTGACCAAATTAATCCTGTTCGTTTTAATTTAAAACTACGGAATTTAAGAATTAACAGTTTTTTTAGGAAATACTCATTAATTTAATACATAAATCAAATGAATAACAAAATTTGGGCATATCTTTTTTAAAAAAATAATATAATTTTTTATATATCTATTGCTTGGTTTTAAATCAGAAGGCTGCACTAATTGGATTGATACCATAATATTAGTTCCTTACTTATTTTTCACAATAATACTATTCAAAACAAACAAATAATATTTTACGAAAAATTTATCTGTTCTTGTTATTTCTCTAATTTGTAATGTAGATGAATGATGAAGTTTAGGTGTTAGACGCACGTATTTACTATGTTATAACAAACTATTTTCGTCTGAGCGTTTCCCCCCTGCTTTAATAAAAACAGCATATGCAGTTCCAAGACCATTAAAGTTTCTAGAGTTTAACAACTGTCAGATAAAAATTTGACCTTCTGCTCAAAAATGATGTGTGGAGTATGTAAAACAAAACCATATACAATCTAACTGTACATTAGTAGGTAGTGTCTCTCCCGAATATAAAAATAACCACACATGAAATCCACTCCTTAATTTTGGTATCAAATGCAACATAAAAGAACACTTTTTACAACAATGGTGCATGAATCCTTCCAAAATTAATACTAAAAGGTAGGTAAAACTTTCAGATATTCCAAAGCAAGGGAGTGTAGAAAGGTGTTCGACTATTTATTGCTGTTTGAGGGAAATAAATATCAATATTTTCTGAATAATTATAAATACAGCTAATATTGTAAAAAAGATCAATTTACATTTATGCAATTGTATTTAATTTATTTCAAATTTATTACTCAATGTATTCATTTTATTCTAACATGCTAATTATTATATTTTATATATCTCCTGGAATCAACACGTTTAAAAAAACAAATTGAAAATGCTTTACTTCAAAAGTTTAACCGAATATTATATGTTTATGCGAACTATTTCACCAATAAAATAGTTTTCCAATAAAATAGTTCTGTTTTTTTCCCTTATAATTTCTATCTTAATATCCCTTCTAAGAAAATTATAAGCAATAAATAAGCCTTTCAAAGACTTTCTTGCGATTCTTTGTGATGTATGGAATATAATTCTTTACTCCCGAGTGTATTCGTCTTATATCAAAATAGCTGTTACAGTTTAAAATGAAACGTTGCCAGTTATTTTAAGATATAAATTTATTTGATAAAATATATTCCTTTTCACATTCGCTACGGCATAATAAATACTCTATATGTTCTTTTTCACTATTAAATATATTTTTTTTACTTTTGCATATATTCCGTTTATAGTTATATTAATAGTCTAAAATTATAAATTATTCAATGTAAAACCTTTTCTATCACAATATTTTTCATCGCTTTATAGTATACTTTGTTTATGTGCAATTAATCTTGTGAGCATATTAATTACAGCATAAATAATGGCTACAAAATATTTAACTAACATATTTTTAATGGTTTATCATAGTTTGAAAATATTATTAATGTAATTAACTTTTTTACTGAAATACTACTCAAAATGTTTTGATAAAAACATACATTTTAAATAAAATGTGGCATAAAATGTATAATTGATTGAATTTTGTCGTATGAAGTTCATCAAATTCTTTAATTAACTGCCTCGTTATAAAAAAAAATTGCTAATCTTTTTTATTTTTAAAATGTTTTATTCTATACTTCGTACCGTTAAGAATAAATTTCAGAAGTCTGATGTAAAATATAAAACATGTTTTAAGCTGAAATATTTTAATTGTTGGGAAATAGTTTGCATTCGGAAGAAAAATGTATGTTGTTTGTAGACATATAATATATACAGGTATATGAAAAAATGTTAGGAACACTCATTTAAAATTAAATCTTCCTTCGACCATCAAATATATCGCCACAACATGTTGAAACTGTGTGCCACCTAGTGGCAGAAAAGGGAAGGTTTCTGCCAAGAATTTGGCAGCGTGGCAGTTGCATGATAAAATTCTGTTCGTTGCAAAGCTTGCTTATGTCCGACGTCTTCAATGTAAAAATAGGGATCATAATTGGAGCTCGCCTCACTGTGTCCAAACTCATGTCCGTGTCCAAAACGGCCAATCTTGTGGATGTTTCTATGACCCTTGTGCCAAGGTTTATGACAACCTCCATAAATCTGGGAATGGCGTCTTCTGCGAAACATAAACATGGGTGAATTCGAAGTTGAATAACTGTGATAGACGGATGTTGAAAAAAATAGTCACCCATAAAAGCAAAACTATATTACCTCCAAGATTAATACCTACCTTCAGAACTCCGAATCAATGAAAACTATTCAACAGCAGTTGCATGCTATGAACATTCATGGCAGAGTAGGTATTGTAAAACCTTTAGTTATGGCATGAAAGGCTATGGAGAGACTACAATTGTCTCGAGGCCACTTAAACTGGACACAACTGTGCAAAGGGAGTTAGTCATTATGTCTGATGAATCATCATTTACACTGTTCCATACCACCAGACGTGTGTTCGGTCTGGCGAACACCGGCAGAAGCATTCATGTTGACTGTCTGGTTCCGTCCGTGAAACATGGAGAAGGTTTTGTAATGGCGTGGGTTCAATATCTTCCCGTGTATCAGAGCCTTTCGTTGTTTTGAGGGGGATAATCACAGGGGACAATTATCCAAGCATTCTCGCAGATCATCTTTACCCTGTTCTTCAGACTCTCTCTCCGGCTGAATGTCATGTGTTTCAAGATAAACGCTTCCCCATTTACAAGATTCGCTGTGTTCAAACATGTATACATGGACATGATGATGAAGTGAAACATATATTGTGGTGTGCCCTGTATCTTGATCTGGATATCATTGAGTGTTAGTGGGTTTCTTAGAGAACAAATTCCATGCTCGTGTTTCTCTTCCACCCATTAACTGAACTCGAGACGGCTCTGTATGAGGAATGGATGAGAATTCTGGTGAACTTTGTTCAAAACCTTTATTTGTCAATCCCAAGGAGAATACAAGTTGCCATTATAGCCAATGGTTTCCCAACCACTTTGATAAAAACCCTTGTTTATTTACAAGCGTTTTTTCACAAGTTTAACAACATTACTCTGTCATATACCTGTATCTGTGTGTTTGTCTACGCGTGTTTGTATGTACGTATGTATGTGTGTGTATGTTTGCGTGCATGAAAAAAATATATTTCGTATCATTGGTTCTTGATTCTAGATGAAAAATACATTATTTAAGAATTTAAAGAGAGAGGGAGTTAGAAATGAATACATTGTGAACTTACTAAAGCATTTTTCTACATATATTTTTTTTTTTAAGTTTCAAAGAAGCTTACAATTAATTACAATAAAAATAGCATTTACTAATTTTTGAAAAAAATATATAAAATAATTTATATAAAAAGAGAGATTCAAAGATAAGTCACTAAAGGAATAATTTTTAATGTATAACGATCCAATGTTTTAAATGTTTTTAACTCTTCCTGAATAAATATTTGTTTTTGTTTGACAAAGATGCGTACTGAAACCTGTTGTGGAGTAATGTCTATCTTTTTTAAATATTTAGCATACTTTTGTAATAACTCCATCATGATAAAAAATGGTATGGTTCATTTAACTTTACATTAATTATGTTAATTAATTCAATTATAAAACTAATTCACCTTTAAATATATTTCTTTATTTTATTTATTTATTTTTTCCTTTTTCTTTTTTGAGTAAAATATTAGCATTTTTCTCTTTACTTAAGTCACTATTCTAAATCATATTATACTATTCCAGCACGTATGTTAAGGGAATTAATAGTAAATTCTGTTTCTTTTTCTTACATTAAGCATTAAAAAGAAAATAGTTATTGAAAAAAATAAAACTAGACAACTGTTAATAATTTTTTGGGGTGGTTCATAAAATGTTTTACATAAAAAAGGCGTAAAAGCATGTTTAAAACTTATTTTCAGAGCCCATTATGAAAATAGCGTTTAACAATATAAAAATATTGCTCAGATTATTCTTGAACATAGCGTAATAGTGTAAAGAAATAGATGTCGTTTAAACTATACTTTTTGCATATCGTTGATTAATAAATACTTTTAAAACCAAAAAAAAAATAATATATTAATTTTATAATTGCATATACATTGTTAAAAGGAATAAATAAAAGCCAAAAATAAAATTACGGAATGTGGAATTCCTACCAAAGAATAATACTTGTAAGTAATGAGTTTGCTCCTAAGAAAAATTAACAAAGAATTTTTAAAACTTCCTCCGGAATTCGAATAAATACACACTCCGATCACCAGTACTTTCACTTGTTGAAACAAATAGCTTCATCTCGCGTGATATAAATAAGTAAGAACACATTCTATCGTTAGCTAGAGCTCATACAAAATGCAACGTACTGACTGTTATATCATTCATTATGTCCGCCCTGACAAACGCTTACATTTTCGACTGTTTCTTTTTTTCTAGAAAAATTATGTTGATGGAAGGGATTTTTCTTGGTTTGAAAGCGGAATGATATAGAGTACAGCACGCAACCACAAACAAAGTGATAAATTGCGTTGTTAAATTTTTATTTGTGGCGTGAAACATCTTTATTTTTTGTTGCCATTTTAAAAAGTGAAAATGGAAGTAATATTTTTCGAGTTATTCGATTATTTAAATTTGAAAAATGTTTTGTTTTGTTATGTATATTTGTAGTTTTTTGTTTCATCTTTCATTTCAAAACAAATGTTATACTACAATATGAATAAGACCTCAGTATACTAAAACAATTTATAAATCATATTTTGTTTGAGTATGTGAGAATATAAGTGTATAATAAAGTCGCACTATAAAGACACGCATGTGATGTATCTTTCATTTGAAGCTAAATTAAAAAACTCTTATATTTCATATTTGAATGCCAAATACTTTTTTACAAATTTGTAATTACCGATAGTTGATGATATTATGTTAAAATAAATCCAATTGGTACATATTTCTAAGAAAATATTATAAATGATGCTTCTATAAAGGATTGGTGTACGTTATTCTGTTGCCGAGTATATGAAAGAAGGGCATCTGAGTTATTGATGCGTTTTCATCAAATATCATGGATAGTGCATAAAATTTTTTTTGCTCTTACTTTTTGTTATTTTTGTGTTTTATTGTGAATTATTGAAGCTAATTAATCTCTATTTATAAACTTTGCAATGCATTTATGTAAATGTATTTTGTGACTTTATCAATATTTTATACATATATATATCTATTATAAGTAACATGAAAGCTAGATTGTTTTCTTTTCCTCGAAATTTTTACATATTTTCATTTACGCATTCTAAAGCGTGTTAATTTACTATTTCCCCCTATTAATTACATTATATTTTTTATTCGTCTTTGGTACTTATCAATAGATTATATTTTTTGGTATTAAATTCAGTTTTTTGTATTTTTAAGAATAAATTCTTCTTTCTCAACATATTTATCTTGCGTCTTTGGAGAAATTTCTTTTTTCCCTTCCCCCCCCCTTTGGCTAATGCAGTATTTTTCATCTAGATTTTCTCACAGAAATTAAATTTCAAAAATAATTCGTATTACAATCAGTTAACAGATAAATGATGAGCATTTATGTCATATAAAAGTGTAAATGAATACAAGCTTGCTAATTTTTCTTTCCTTCTATGTAATTACTTTCACATTATCCGCATTATTTTAATGCATTAAAATACTACAACTAGCCATTAAAGATACACGCAATATTCATTTACTCTGGATTAGTGTAATGTAATACTTCGATTTTTTTTTAAACTTCGACTGAATTTCTACCGCACTGTCCAATTACAGAAAAAAATAAAACGACAAAAATTAATGAAATATTTTTGAACATAATTTCTCTTTTAAAATACTTCAATAATTAAAATCAATAAAATTATTTCATTTTTAATGAAAAGAATTAGCTATGTTTAAAATAATTATTAATTATTAATCATTATTCTCACATATAGGCTAGTTATTAATCATTGCAATCTCATACACCTTCTGTATACAAACAAATGTAGAAAAATGAAGGGTGGTCATGCTATAAATTCCTCTTCTGCAATGACTTCAAGTGATAAGGGTGACATAAATTGTTCTGTAACACACCCTATTTCTTCCACTAGAATTCCAGATGTTGCTCTTAGATCCGTTATGTCATGCTCACAAATTCCTTATTGTAATACTTGGCTTCGTCAAAAGACTGGTATTATTCTATCTGCACCTCCTACAGCTACTAATTGTCTATTTGCATGATTATTGTGAATACCTTCAACATGAACTCCAATTTCCTTGAAAGAAAATTATACACATATATACTTATGTCAAGTTCAGATACCTTCTTGACTATCTTTCACCTTTCATTATTGGGTTAGAGCGAAACTTCTTCTCGAAACTCAAAGGGAAATATCAATTTTCGCAGCTAGAAACTGCTTGCCGCGTAACCTATTTATATAACTCTTAAAGTTAGGGCTAAAAGCGCACGCATAATGTTCATGTGCATTGTAATGGTTAATATTTATTATTTTATCTTTCATTGTACATATTTAAAGTTGATCAAATTTTTCCCATAAGGTGTTACATTTTGATTCACCAGGGATATGGAATTTAAATCTGCTTTCAAGTACCATAGCGATTTAAATCTACTTTAACCAATTCAAATCCTGAAAAAATTCTTATTAAAGGAAAAAAACCGAAAGAAAGAAAACAAAAATGAAGACTTGAAATATTTTTCCCCACAAGCTTAGGCATTTAGTTGTGACAAAGTCTTAAGATGTTTCCCTGCATTGAAATAAGAAGATGTATTTATACTAAAAGCAGCAGTATTGTTTCCTTAATAGGCTCATATTCCACATTCAATTCATAAAACGTATTGATGATTGTTATGGTGTTGCAAGGACCTAAGTGATTTTGGTAAAAGAGAGACTGGCAATTAATTTTTAAATTGTTTTTTTTATTTCAGGTAATTAAAGAATATGTATTTTTTAGGTAGGTTAACTTCAATTACCTAATTATATAACATAGCATTTCAAGAAACTTCTAATTATTTACATTCGCTATAAATACACTTCTAATGAAAGATATTATTTATTTTGTCATAATTTTGCAAGTAAAAGTTAAATATAGATTTATTTTCATAAAGAAATGTGTCTACATTAAACATATTGGAGAAAATACTCGTATAAGTTTCCAGAATAATAGAGTTTTTTTAAAAAAATAATTTCAATAAAATGGCATATTCTTAACAAATTTGTAATCAAATAATATACATTAAATGGATTTTATATTATTGTTCAAAATGTACATTAATGAATCTAAAAATGCTGAACATTGCTGGTGCCTCAATTAGTTCTAAAATTCCGAAAAACACAAACAAACAAGTAAAACATGGAAAAGTATGAAAAATAAATGAAACAAAGTTAATCAAACTCCAATTATTGTTAAAGCTGTTTAAAATCAATGCATAAAATCGGAACATTACGTTCCCTATAGAATTTTAATTAATTCTCTTTTTATGCATTTCTAAAACGTTTTTAATTTAAATCCAATATAAAGATTTTAACTTAAATTAGCCTTCACTTAATTTCGATTCAAAATTAAAAAGTAAAATGACATCAGAATATCAATTGAACATATCATTTTTGATTACGTATGCAATTGACAATTAACTTTTCAATACTTCATAATGGTAATTAATAATCACTATTATGGTATAAATGATTTGGGTGAATTGTGTGTGTGTTTAGAAAGGATCATAAAGAGTTATGTCTTTAATAATATATAAATATTAAAATTATTTAATTTTCTTTTCTGATTTATCTCCTGTATTTATCATTTCATGAGCAGATTTATTGTTTAAAAAGTAAAAGCAGAATTAATGTAAAGGTAAGTTGTTCGACAGATTGCATTTTTACAAGTGCAAAATATAATCCTATGGAAACTAGTATAATATTTGTTACTTCGTTGCAAAAAATAATTATGTTTTCTCTTTCTTTTGAAATAAGTTTTTTTGCAATCATTCACTCTGTAAGCCAAAGATGAAAAAAAAAGGTATGATCAAGAAATTTTTCAATGTAATTAATTGATTAATTTACACAACTAAAAACAATATGTATGCAACACAAATAAAAGTGCAGTTCAAAGCAACATGTATGAAATCAAAATAAAAATACAACTTTAAAAACATGTATCTAATGCAAACAAATATACAACTTACCTATAACCTTGAGTTAGACATAATTTTATATATCGTAAAATATTATTGTATTGTAACTGTAGAAAAATATAAAATTGCATTACTTTATCGCTCACTGTTCGTCTTATGTTATTACATTTATTCTGAAAATTATTATTATGTGTGTCTGATTGTATAGATTTCTTATAATATATATAAAGATAAATTACTGGTGTAAAAATAATCTCTTATGGCTTTTCTAATTAAATTTGTAAAATAAAGAAACATTTTTGCAATTTAATTTTTGATTATAATACTTACATGTATTTTTGTAGATGTATATAAGATAAAAATTAGAAAAAAATCTAATAAATTAAGAATTGAAACATACATCTTTGTACTCATATCACTTAAAATCATTTCTTTTTATGATGGTAAAAAATATGTCATAAAAATTCATATTAACTCTCAATAATAAAAATTACATAAATTTAAAAAACTATAAATTTTGAATAAATATTTATCTGATTAGAAATCATTCTTTCAATTTAGAGTTTTTAAAAATACCTGATGAAATCAAAAAACAAATAAATAAATAAAATAAAATAAAATTAACGAATTAAAAAACTTACAAAATTCAAAAGTTTGCAATAATTTCTAAATTAATTATTATTTATCAAATGTAAGATTCTTAAGTATTTCGAAGGCATATGGTGATAGCAAAATAAATTGTTAAATTTTATTTTAAATATATTTATCAAGACCTACATAAATAATAGTTATATAAGCAACAGTCCAAACTTCATTCCCTGTATATTAGAAAACTAAAATGATTTTACATATTAAATTTATTTTGTAAAGTTTAATTATGTTAAAAAGCTTTCTTCTAATATCCAAATTTTGATTCCTAAAATTAATACTAATCGAAAATGTAACTCTTATATCATCCGGGATTTAATTTTCTCATTTGTCGTCGGAATAAATCAATAAAATTAATAAACAGTCATGGAAAAGTTGGTTTTCCTGATATTAAAAATGAACATTTTCATTTTATCAATATTCTAGTGCGAAAAAAAGTAATTATTTACAGTTTGTATGTAATGGTGCATAAATAAATAATAATTGGATGCGTTTCAAAAAGACTACAGGAAATAAAATTAAAAACAATTTATAAGAACAATCTTGCATGAAAACCATATATTTATTAAATCAGATACTTATTAATAAAAGTACAAAGTACAGAAACACAGATACATTTAAAATAATTATATTTAATGAAATATTAAAATCACATAATTTGTGTGTATGTATATGTGTGTAAATTAATATGATTCTATCTAATCTATGTTAAGAACATAAGCAAAAACCTAGTATATTTGGAATATTATGATTACTTTAATTACATCAACAATATATAGACATTATATATTCTCCACAATCAAAGTAGAAATTATTTGTATAGTCGTTTTAATAAATATAAATTAATAAAAAAGTGAAGTAATAATAATTTTAATTTATTAATTATCAGGAAATTATTTTAATAACAGAATTTACTTATCGAATTAAGCAAAATCTAGAAGATTTAAATTATAAAAACCAACCAGAAGAAAACAACTCACAATTAATCGTGATTAAATAGTATTGTTTGATAATTATTAGTATATTGTTCTTGCTGACATACGTAAAGGAGATATCAATATGCAGGTTGTTTTTTCTTTGTAGTATAAGATGTGATCGGGTGACTGAAGTAGAGAACACAAACATTTTTCAAGGGGGGGGGGGGGTCCCGGGGCGAAAGTCGACACTCTTTGTATTGTACCTCAAAATGGTGCCAGACATATTATTTTCATGTTGTCGAATTCCAGAACAAAAACAGTAAAGGTTAATTATTTCATTAATAATTACTATTAATTAATAAAATAAATTAATAATGAATCCTTAATTAAACTTTACGTAATACATGCAAAGGGTTATCATCAATCGAAAAAAATCTAAAGCTATGCGAAGTGGTCCAGACGCATGCCCCTCCCCCCTTGTGTGCACCAATGGGTGACTGGCATATTGTTTCCTGTGAAGAAAAAAAAAACATGATGTTTTAGCAAAAGTATTTAAAACTTAAAAAAAAAAAATGGTAAAAATTAGTACAATTTTTTCTTTGGCATATTATTTCTTACAAAGACATCTCACAAATAATTCCCCTATAGTGCTGTAATGAAATTTTATGTTTCCGTTCGCATTGCTGACAAGATAGAAAATAAAAAGAGGGGGAGAAATAGATTTTTCCAGAATAAGAAGAAATATAAAAACTTGTTTCACAGTATCAAAATAAACTAGGATAGAGTGAGAAATGAGTTCTAGTGGTAGATTAGGCAGACAGGAAACATTTTTCACTCTTACTTATCTATAGTGTGGCTGAACGGAATAAAATGATTTCTCTGAGTTCATACTTATACGATTCAATAGATAGAGTATAACGAATGATATGGTTGGCTGAGGAATATGTTATTGAGATTAAGACGCATAAATATACTTTAACGAAAATCGATAAAAAAAAGCATTCGACCCAACAAATAACATTTAATCTACATGAGAATCTTATGGACATATCGAAAGGAAAAAGATATATCTCATGTTTTAATATGGAACAAAAAATTGAATGAGAAGTTTTTCAGGAAATGTTTTTTTCTCTCTAGAATATTCTACCACTTTCAAAGTAGTTAAGCCACTTACTTTGAACGTTTTACCATACATTCCAACTTCAATCTGTTATCTTAAAGTTATTTTTTATCTGAAAAAAAGCAGAATTTTGCGACATAGTACAATGCTTTGCGGACTTAGACCGTTTGTTGTATGCAACCCATGTAGATATTTTATCTTCCTAGATATATAGAGAAATCCTACAGAATACATAAAACAATATTCATCTTCAAGATCATGTTGGCTATTGTAAAGAAACTGTTGCGAATATTTTACCTCGTGATTTTACTTATTCTAAGATGCAGAGATGGGCAAGTATTAAAATTAGGTAACAAAAACATATCTATACCACTGTTTCCCAGCGTGTTTTCCACGTCTAGCAGAAGAGAAACCTGATTCTTAAGAGGATAATTTTTAAAAATGAGCTCGTATACAGGTTAAAAACAATTACCTAAAATCTACCTATTTAGTGTCTTTTTTATCCTCAGCAATTTCTTAAAGAAGTTTTTTTTACTACCTTAATCATGTGTCGTGAACGAATTAGTTGTTTATTCAGTGAATAATTAAATATTTGCTTGAATTAAAAATTAATTCAAACATCCAAATTTTTGGTAGTGAGGTCACCACTTGAGGGAGCCACAATGAAATGGCTATCAAATTTGAGGACTTGCTTTATCTTCAAAAGCTAAGTTGCTAAAATGGAACCCCTTGTAAAAAAAAAAAAAAAACTTCCTGTTTTTTTTTAAATAAATTTATCGTATTATTAATTTTATATAATAATTTGGCACATGTAATAATTTATCGAGTTAAAATGAAATTAATTTCATAGATATATAAGAATAGAACATTTATATTCTATAGATGATATAATTTTATATAACAATTATTAATTTCTCTTCTTATATTATCCTAGAAAAGGCAAGTGGAATATAAGCCCTAAGTAATCAGAATTTCCTGGGTAAGTTGTTATCTTGATTACTTCACCTCTTCAGATATATTTTCTTTACTCGATTTTATAATTTGTATCCTTCAACAGTTTGTGCCTGCGTATCGAAATATGTTACTACTTAAATACATTAAAAAACATAGAACGATAGTACAAATATATAATTATATTTTCCCATTAAAATTTTTAAAAAGGTATTTCTTTCCAAATACATTTAATGCTCTCTCTTAGTTTTGTACAGTCATTTTAAATGGAGCATGACTCACTTGCCCTCTAAACATTTTATTTATACTTATTATGAAAATTAGAAAAAAAAATTATTAGGTTGTTTTATATTCGCAATATTTTCTTATTCCAGGAGGTAGCAGTAAAATAAGTATAACCATTTAATTTCAGAAACAGATATTAGTGTAGGAATTATATACAGGCTGGAAAAAAGTTTAATTCCCAACTTAATAATTTTCATGTAACACACAGCTTTGTAGGACATTTATGGAGATCGGATGACATCAAATTCTTAGTGAGAGTACTAGAGCTTTTAATCTTAAGGACATGAGCAATAAAGAACGATATTTGTTGAATAAAAAGATGCGTAAACAGTGTACAACAGATTCTGAACTTACTCATAAACTTCACACAGTCACATAACAACTCTAATTTCAAAGAAAACAGTCTTTTCAGTAGGTTACAATAAAAGCACATTCTTGCCAAAATACATCTGCTTAGTTAGAAGAGTTTTTAAGTGGAACAGTGAACACAATCGTCTTATCAATTTATGTGACCAGATTCTACATTACTCCTAGTTATAGACGTAAATTTTCAGCTAGAGGGCACCAAAGACCATTTTCATTTCATCCAGCATTAAAAATAAGATCAGCATAAGCTTGATGGAGGGTTCTACTATTCATTATAATAGTTCTTCACAATCGCTTCTATGTCTTTGACATATGCTTTGAGACGCCTTTAAGATTCAGAAATAAAGTCATAGAACCTTATATTCACTTTTTTCTGGCGTAAAGTTTTTTATTTTTTATAAGGCGGTGTTTTTATTATTTCTTAGTCTTATATGAATTACAACCCTCATCTAAAAGACTCATGTGGCTGAAGATTTTCTGAAAAATGAAAATATTCATCATAATGATTAAGCACCCAATTTTCCAGGTAATAACTCAATTAAGAATATTGGTGAGGCTTGCTACTTTCCT
The DNA here is from genome assembly GCA_019973955.1 of Trichonephila inaurata madagascariensis. Lineage (NCBI taxonomy): Eukaryota > Metazoa > Arthropoda > Arachnida > Araneae > Nephilidae > Trichonephila > Trichonephila inaurata. The sequence goes on from BMAV01001833.1 coordinate 137,900, forward strand.
TCGCCCCTCTAGAATCATTCAAAAAATCTTATCTGCACAGATGCAACAATAGTAACAATTGTCAGTGATTCATATGCTATGTAAGTAGCGTGTAGTTGTAAGAGATACAGTAGTAAATGTAAGAGAGGACCATAATCCTCTATAACCTATTGTTTAGTTGCACCTTGAAACCATTTTCAAAAGCTCTCCATCTTTTGTGAATCAGGCTCATGCTGGGAACATATCATAACATGTAAATATTTGATTGTTACATCTTCTGATATGCACATCTAATTTTATTCACATCTATCAAGTACTTATGCAAATAACTAAAAAAAAGAAAAATGATAAACAAAATAGTGAATTCATTTCCGTTTTATTGTAAGATTTGAAAATTTTGTGAATGCGCAATGCTATATAATTGTTTATTTATTGTGGTTTTTTTAAGATATCCGAATACGTTCGGAGCCGTGATTTTAAAAAAAGGCGCATAAATGGAAGATTTTTATAGTATTTAGTGTCACTTAGATTAAAATACATGTATAAAATTGTTTTAAGGATATTTAGAAAAAATCATTCCAATACAATATTTCAGGAAAAAATAAACTTAGAATAAACTTTTTTTTCAAAATGTTCTCTTTTTGTAAAAAAATGCGTCTATTATAATACTATTTTGCCAGTGTATAGCGTAGACCCTGTACAGAGGGTCAACTATGATTTTTGAGAAATTCAAATTATTTTCAGAGTTACAACCATTTGAAATAATTATTGGCGTTTTTTTCTTAAAATTTCTCCCCTCTGTTGTCGTAAAACAGGGATAAACCCCCTTCTAAGTTATGTATTTCAAAAACTTTAGTTGAGCCTCTGTACGGATGTCTGAGTTATATTCAGGCAAAATATTATTATATAATAGAAGCATTTTTCACATAAGGAGAATATTTTGAAAATGGTCATTCTATGTTCTTTTTTTGTCAAAATATTGTACTTAAATAATTTTTTATTGTAATACTATTCTTAAAACAATTTTATATACATTTTCTAATCTAAGTGACACTAAATATCATAAATATTATCCATTTATACTCTTTTGCAAAATCATGGTTCTGAACGTAGTCGGATACCTGAAATAAAAATAAGTTTTAAATTTGACTGAGAAGGAGAAATTGAGATATGCCTTTATTTGAGACCATATTTCATTTATATTAGCTATAAAGTATGAACGTCTAGATGGAGATGGCAGCCTGTAAATTTTCAGTCGTATTCAGTGGAGAAAAATAAAATGTGAATAGACAGGCCAAAGATAATGGCTTGAAGAACACCAAAGAAGAAATGATACGCATATTTTGATGTTTGCTGAGATCACCTTCAATTCTTAGCGAGGAAATAATTCTTGATACACAATGGCTCCTTAAGACATAACGCTTGAGAATTTTTTCAATGTAGAATTGAATAAATCTATCCTAACATAGAGTTCAATGTGGATACAGTCATTAATATACGCCAAGTTTAAAAGAAATTATCTGTAAAAAAACACACACACTTTGTCAATTGTCCCGTAAACGATAACGATCCCTTTGAAAATGCAAACACTAATGCTTTTAAGTGAATGGAATCCCGAACAAAGGAATTATTATTTTCAGGCCATGGGCAAAAAACAAATCTGTAATATGGATCCAATATTTTGTCAACTTTCAAGACGAAATTATACAGCCGGCTATAACAATACGGATGCAGTATCTATTATCCCTGGCCCATAACACATTGCGTGGTTCGATCCTAAATTTGTGATCTGTTATGTACTCTTGGGAACATTGTTTACAAATATGAACTATTGTCATAATATTGTGTCTTACAAGAGCTTCTATTTTACGACAGGAAAATTTCCCACGTCAAGAAATTGTTCAAATAGAATAATTTGCTTTTATCACAGCCTGTGACACAATTTTACCATTGTTATTTTTCATGACAATTTTCCAGTAGAAAATAACCGTGTACAATTTTCAGAGACCATCAGAAGCTTTCTATTGATACAGTTAAATCAGCAGGTGAAGGGAAACTTATCATCTCATGAAAATGGAGTGTTTCTGGAACTGTATTGAATTGAATAGAACATAATATAATTTGCATTTGCTTTCAGCTTTATCTCACAAGCGTGATTCCATTATAGTGTGGCAGTGATAGCAAACATAGATGGAATTAAGTCCTTAATGATAAATTTTTGAAAATTTTGATAAAAACTCTCATATATTACTTTCCTTGAACAAAGTAATTAACACATATTATTTGTAACGCTGTAATTTTAATAATAATACCTACTTTCAAGATAATATATGCATAGATTCTATAAAATGATCAACTAAACAAATATGAAGACATATATACGGAGACTAAAATAATTTTATATAAATGGATAAAAGTAAATGACAACAATTTTTTAAGTAGTATGCCATGTTCATAAAGAAATAAACACCAATAACGTTGCAAATTTTCCGTTTATAAGTAAATGCTTTTATCACTGAATATATGATGCAACTCATATAAGATGATAAAAGTTCTTCATAAAAAAGTAAAGTTAATAATTATTACCTTGCTTTAAGCTTTACTATTCTCCATTACAATCAAATTGTTATACTGTAGTAAATAATTAGTTGTTGAATATCCATCACTACCATTTCTTAAGCTTCAAGGTGGCACACATACGATAAGAAACGTCATTATCGCCAAATACAATATTCTGCCTTAAAGTAAATTGATTCATGTTAAGTAAATTAATTTGAGAATTTTATTGGCTTAATAATATTTAAAATAGAACAGCAACATTCCTTTACTGTCTTAATGAAAAATGGTCCTGTTAAATTTTATTTCGAATAAAAACCCTTGGTATTAAAACATATTATATTATTACATATATTATATGTAATTATATTATATATTAAAAAATAAAAGTATAAAACAGAACTATGTACGGCTAGTGGCCTTAGTTTCAGATAGTGAAGTCAAAAAAAAAAAAAAAGAATTTTCCCTACTTATTAATACATAATTTAAACACATGAGAAATTTAATTTTGGTCTGAGTATTTTTTTCCTTAGTGTTTTAAAATTAGACAGATAGCTCAGCAATATTTTTAGATATAATTTTATAGTATTGAAATATTTATTAGTATTTAATTAGTTAGATTAGTTCGAATTTTCTTTGAAAGTCTCAAATCACCATTTGCTTATTGCTCAGGTCTAAGTAAAGTTATATGACTCAAAAAGATTTTTCTAGGGATCTTTGCTATTGAGGAATTTATTTTTCCTCTTTTCTAGATCGTAATATTATTTTTCTTTTTGACATGAAGTTTGAATAGTAGAGTTCTTGCTCACATGTCATTCTCATCACTTAACCATGGCTCAAACTTCTAGATCGTCAATAATACTCTCATGTGTTGCATCACATTACGGTGTTATTAAAAATTAATTCCGCATTTGTCCTTTTTTCTATAAATTTGGGTACATCATATCTGAGGAATCGTATTCTTTTTCAATGAGCTAATCTATATTTATGAATATGATAACGTACATTATACATTATTATTTGTTTATTTTTGGACAAATCAAATGAATACTGAACAAGTATCTTTCGTAGGAATTCTAAGAATTTGAAATGTATTTGTTGTACTCTAAATACTTTTTTAAATTATACGAGCTGGAAAAAAATTTGTAGAAAAATCAAAATTTAATTTTTTTAATAGAATTAAATGAATTATTATTTATTTAAAAACTGAGGAAAATTAAGTATAAAAAAAACCTCTCGACTTACACGACACACACAACGATAATCTAGAATAGCTAATATATATGTATATATATATATATATATATATATATATATATATATATATATATATATATATATATAAATGTTGTGTTGGTTTGTGTATGCTCACATAACTCAAAATGTTCTGCATGGATTTATCTGACATTTTGACACAACGTTGCATTTGACACCGGTCAGGATCTTATGTACTTTTTATTTCGAAATTCAATCTAAATTGTTTTTAAATTTAATTTTTAAGCGATTTTTTGGTGTTATGACGTCATACGATGTCATGATTCGCTCTGATTGAGAAAATTTAAACTTTACACATAATTTTTTCCGAATTATTGTAGAATTCTACTGTGGTTATGTTTATTGGTTGTCATATTTATCTTTTTTTGTTCTTTGATACGTAATTGGGATTATTTTTCGAATAAATCATTTTTTAAAAATTATTCTTTCAACAACTCAAATTTTGTTTTATAGTTATGGCAACAATCGGATATAATCGGGATGCTTACAATTTTGCTTAAAATCTACATCGTGTTTTTTTCTTTAATTTTAAGCTAAATTTATTTCTCTTTATTAAGCGAAAATGAAATTTACATAAGTGACTTCTGTACGCTACTTATTTTTCTACCAAATAGTTTCCGTTAACCATTTACCTGAAATAAAAAGGCGTAGCCAAATGCCGCGATATAACATTCAATGTTTGGAAACAATATTTTTTTCCCACTTGAAACATTTTAATTTGACGAAATAAATCGACAGAGCTTTTAATAAGAATGTTTTTCTCTGTTTTTAAATTTCATTTGATTCTTACGTATTATCGCAACAATCGCCAACTTTCTCATGATAATCCTCGCAAAGGGGCCCATTCCTTTTTCGCAGATGTTGTAGGGCGCGTTGGAAGGCAATCATGTGTTTTGTTTTATACAATGTCGCCAAAAAGGTTTTGGATAAAAAGAAAGTCCCTTTCATTTGATGTTGCTATTGAAATACAAATGGATAAATTAAGATTTTTTGATTTTAAATAAAAAAATTGCACCATATTTTTTTTTTGATTGCTTTATAAGATTAAAACCTTTTTAAAAACAAATTCCATTAGTAAATTTTTTAAAAAAAAAATACTTTGAAGTTATTATGGCTTGCTTTTGTCGGGGACGTAGAGCTACCACTGTATCAATGGTGCGGGGGCCCCAACGAATGTTTTTTTACAGTTCCACTTACATGGTGCTCATACCCAAAAAAAGGGGCCCCCAAAAGGGGATTGGGGATAAAAGGCCCACTCAGAGCTTTTTTTTGCAATTTCATATTTTTTTGTTTAAACCTTTCATTTTAACTGAGTCAATCAGTTTTTGAGTACAAAAAATTGAAAGGTGAAACTCCAAATTTAGGTCATAAAGGGCCCTTTAGCAAAAAAGGTTGGGGATAGTTGCTCATCAAATTGGGAGTAGGCATCACACGGTGAAAAAGGAAAAAACGGGACAGATGACTCAAATACAGGGAGGGGGGCAGGTGGTCATAAGATTGTAATTTTTTTTCAAATTATCCCTTTCGCGTTGATAAAGATAATTTTTTGCTTTTTTTTAAAATTTTAAATTTAAAAGTCCCAATACTGTAAAATGTTTTTAAATTTTTTACCCCTCGGATATTTATTTTTCGAAAAATTTTTTCTATATGAAAAAATTAATTTTTAATTCTGTACCCCAGGGGATGTTTTTGGGAGTGACTTCAAAATCTCGTTAAAAAACGAGTAGCGTATCAATTAAAAAATTTTCCCAAACCTATTTTTTTTCCAATGAATCAAAATTTAAAATTTTAATATATAGTTTTTTTCTCGTCCATTTACCAAAAAATTAAAAATTCGCCACATATTGAAAATATGATTCAATAAGGAAAAAATTCTATGCCTGTTTGTGCACAAAAAAAAATGTTTTTTTGGAAATTTGGTAGTGAATTTTTGGGACGAAATGTTTCATGAAATTTCTAATAGTTGGGGCGATAACATTAGACTCACAGAATCGTATTTTGTGTAATTTAAAAAATTTTATTAGGTTTAATTGGAACCAAAGGGGGAAAATTAAGTTTTTTCCGATGTATATTTTGTGTTTGTTTTTTTATTAATGTATTGCAAAACCATATTTGGCAATATTAGCATTTAAATTGCCAATTAAACCGTGTATAACGCAAACAAATTTGTTGATATAGTTGCAAAATACCCAAGTACCTTTTTTTTGCAATTTTTTGGGTGATTCCATCAAAAAAAGAAAATTTTTTTTAATAAGTGATTTTGATAGTTTTTTATCATTTAAGTTTGTTATAGCTAGAAAAAAACCCAAAACCACTTTTTCCCCTGTGGCTCAGTCGGGTTAAAAAAAAAAAGAAAAAAAAAAGCAAACATTTCTAATATTTTTTAACTGCTTGATTTTTGAGGTATGTTTTTTTAAAAAAAAAATGGGGGAAACACATACATCAAAAAACCCTTTTTCTAAGCAGATTTCATTTGTAATTTGTTAACAGAATACCCCCGTTATTAGGGGTTTTTTTGTCATGTTATGAATCAAAAATTTTTTTTGCATTGTTCCAAAAGGGGTGGTCCCAAGTTTCAAAATAAATTTAAAATGACTTTTCTTGGGGAAAAAAGGGTTAATTTTACAATGCTTGGGGCCACATTTTGTGTTGCTTCATTGTCGGGTATAAATACAGAAATTCCCCGTTGTGCCTTTCCTTTTTTGTGCACCCTTTTTTTCCCAACACTTCATAAACCCAAATTTATTGTATAATTTTTTATAATTTGCGGTTTACTAAAATGATTGATCTCTGTGTGGTGGACCCCCCATAGCTATTTTTTTACATTTTTTATTTAATCTTTCATCCCCCTTTGGAAAAATTTTTTCCATGAAAAGCAATAACAATCAACCCGACTGAAGTGTTTTGCCGCCAATTTTCCAAAAAATTTATTGAGATTACCAAAAAAATTTTCTATCCTCAGGGAAATTTTTTTTTTTTGTTTAGTTAAATTTTGGAACTAAAAGCTTTTAGTAAAGTGTAATCCATGTTCCGTAATTGGGGTTTTTTTTTTGTTCATCATTTTTAAACTGGGAAACGTCATAGAAGGTTAAAAAATGTCCCACCCTTTTTTGCATACCATCCAAAATTTCATGCATCACCACTTGACTGCCGCTCTGTAACACACATCAGTAATTATGAAAATCACCGTAACAAAATTGGTGCCACGTGCACCTTAATATCTAAAAAAAACAAAAAATTCAAAAATTTTTTTTTTTTGAAAAAGGGGGATGGAAAATGGTGCGGGTTTTTCATGGGGGGTAAATTGGCTGCGGTGATGCTAATATTTAAGTCCCCCGGATAATAAATAATTGTCAAGTTAAAATAGTCTGTGTCTTTATATGTTTCAATTTCCTTTTTTTAAAGAAAATGCCCATAACTTTTTTGGTAAAAACCCAATGCTAATCAAATTGTGAATAGCAAAAAAACGCCGTCATTAACAACACTTTGTCGTAGATTTCGCTGCAAAAAACCGTTTGTATTGGGAAAATTCCCCGGCGTATTCGATTGAAAAAATCTTTCAGCCCTCATTGTGTTGGGTTTCAGCTGTGTCAATTGATGCAGAATTGAAATTAAAAAATTTCATTTTGCATTTTTTAATTTTTTCCCTTTTTTTTTTCCTATTTTTTTTTAAAGTTTTGAAATTGGGCCCTGTTTTTTTTTAATTTTCTTTTTTTTTAAGTACAGTTTTTGTTTTTAAAAAATTTTTTTATGCTTTTTTGAATTTTTTTTTTTTATGTGCAGTCAATTGGCCTTTTTACTACATAAAAAAAATGCCTTGCAGGAAATCAAAAACCCTTTGGGGCGTCATACCTTTTCAAAAACAAAAGTACCCAACGAGGGGTAATTGACATCAAACCGAGAAGGAATGGATATCAAAAAAATGAGAAAAAAAAACAAAGAATGGCACAAACAATTGAGGGGCGCAGTAGATCAATATGCGCCCGACTTGAGAATGCAATTTTCGGATCAAATATTAGTGGGGAAACATTGGGAAAAATTTTGCCAACCAGAAACAGTACATCTGGGGTCAAAAATGACTTTTTGGTGAGCAATCACACAATAATACCTTGCATTCCAAAATCCCAAACCAGTGGAAGATTCCCGGTTTTACATGTTCTCAATTTGCACAATGAATAAAGTGTATCCTTTTTGAAATTCTTTTGAAATTTTAAGGGAAAAAAAAGGAATGTTTTGTACCGTTGAAAAAAAAACCCCCTCTACCCTTGGGAGGGAAAACTAGAGCCATTTAATTCCTGTCAGATATTCGCAGAATCAAAACATTTTCCTTTTTATAACATCAAGAAAAACCAATTTAAAGTTTCCGGACATTGTTTAGATAAAATGTATTTGTGAACGCATCTCTGATTTAATAGAAATATCCATAAGATTTGAAACCAACCCATTGCCCCCCAAGGAATCCTTTAGTAGAGCCATTTAAAAAATTTTTCTTTAAACCCCCAAGGGGTTTCCCCTATAAAGACTATGTTTAAAAAAATTTAGGTTCATAAATAAAAAAAAAATAAGCCGTAATAACTTGAAGCATTTGGTTAACAAATTATAAATGATATCATTTAAGGAAAGTTTTACGTATATATATTTATACATATTTTTAATGAAAGATCATACCTGCAGTGCAAATGTTTTAACATACTGAAAACATGTGCTTTGTGTTTAAGAAGACTGAGCCACAGCAAAGCGTGGCAGGGTACAGCTGGTTATATATATATATATATATTTATGGGAAAAATATTTTTTTTTACTCTCTATTCTTTTATAGAATCAATTATATTGAAACAAATATTTCGACTGCATTAAATATATTTTAAGGTGTCTTTTTAAAATTTGAAAGAATTTGCGATAAAAAAATACTGCATCGTTTACGGAAGAATTAAAAGATTTTAATAATTTTTGTAACTAAGATTTTTTTTTATAAATTTTATAGTAAGCATTACTTTTGTAGCAGAAATTTTATATTATGATAAAACTTCCTTTCTAATTACACTTTGAGCTTTATTTCATACGTATTTTTCTTTATGTACAAACGATTCCTGACCTAATGTATTTAAACAATATTTTTACTGCCACAAGATTTTCGAGGCCGCAAAATCTTGAAATGCTGAATTATTACTTTTTCTAAAATATTTTTAATGGTAATTAAATTGCTTAAAATAAAGTGTACATTTTTTTAAAAGCTTAGCAGCTGTAGCATGAAGTCATTTGAAGGAAATTTTAAACAAAAGTATCTGATGAAAATTCTTTGTGCTCATTAATTTTTACTTTTAAAAATTTTTTGTGTTAAACATCGTATGTTAATCATCATTAATGATTAAAACATTACATACTTCAACATTACAAAAAAAATTGCTGATCAATTCTTAAGAATAGTCTGCAATTAAGAGTAAAGAGAAAAATTAATTAAATTAAGAAAAATTTATATAATTACTTACAGAAAAAAATAGCATACTAAGATTAATAATAAGCCCCTATATTAAATGAGGAATTTTTATTTTTTTATAATATTGTCTTTTATTACGATACATCATTTATTATTTTTATATTCCTTCTTTCTTTTATTTTTTTTTAAATTTGAAAAAAAAATATCTCATATATTGTCCGTATATTTGCGGAAGGAAAACAATTTGAAATGTAATAAGCAAATCCTGTTTTCATATTTGCTTAATTTGAAGAAAAAAGCCCATTATTTGAGTTAACACGTTTTTGTATTTTTTTCCTTAGACCTTTGGATGTATTTTTTTTAACTCGTTATAACTCTTTCAGGTATCAGCAACAACACAATTCACCAGTTTTTGGCAGATGAGGGTGATATTACTACTTTTAACCATCGTTAAACGTGTGAATCTCTCAGATGCATAATAAAAACAGCTTCAGTGCTGCATCCACATGGTGGGTTTGAATCTTCTATTTTTCTGTCCTTACTCGCCATAGGATTCAGTGTGAAAGACGAGGGTGATTTCTTCATATTTCGGCGGGCAGTGAGGCATTGAATCTGATAGATGCAGCTCGCCCAGAAACGTCAATTTTAATGATTTTGTACTATTTTGTTAACATTGATTTTTTCACCTGTTAAATAGTGAAGTTTTCAGGTTTATACGAAAATAATTCAAAAGAAGCATTTTGTAACTTTCGCTTGCTAGTTTTTTCCTTTTTGCTAGAAGTTGAGATACTTTTGAGGAATGCCACGCGCCTAGCCAGTGACTGTATTTCATTCAATTCTTAATGTAGCTTGAACACACTCCCTAAATATCTAAATAAAATCAATATCACCTCGATTCACAAACAGATATCTAGGAAAGCTAGATCACTAACTTTTGAAACATCACGTGTGAAGACACTCTGAGTGTAACATCCCTATGCCTCGTTCATTTTCATACAATATTGAAGAAATATTTGATACGCAACGCTCTATTCAAGACGAAAAACCAAGAAAAACATCACAAGGAATTTAGAAAAGAAGATACTGTTAACTCTTGTTAGGACCTCAAGAAGATTGTATTAAAATTTTACCATGCATTATACGAAAAATTCATGTTCTTTTTTAATTTTCAATCGTAATTTTCATCTCCCACCTCCCCCATACAATAATAGGGCATTGATTTCAATAATAATATATACTTTGACGTAAGACTACTATATGACTTATACATCGAACAAATTATTAAGTATTAAATATTGCATATTATTTTATAACATGCCCATACGGTCAATGGTAATTATTTAACTTGTTCTTAATTTAGTAATGATAAATTAATAATGAGATATATTGTTCACTAATGATACATTTATAAGTGTTTAAAATCAGTGTAAGTGTGTATTTTATTATTATTTTTTTTATTTTATCAGAATGTATTTCGTGTTTTGCTTCCTTTTAAAAATTAACATTTTTTTTTTCAATAATCTCTTGTTTTTGACTTTTCTATATACTCGTGACCTCCTAGGGGGACGCATCCCACAATTTGAGAAACGCTTTGTAACGTGATTTGCGAAGACTGCAGAAAGGCATCTCAAAATATTAACAGAGTTAATACTGCAATAACTAACGGCTTTAATTTTAATGTTTTTTTATATAAATATCACAATTCACGTTATTCTATTTTAAATATTTTTTTTATGTCAGATATATATTTGAATGCCAACCCGATCAATAAAATGATTAAATCATCTTTAAAACTAAGTTAGAGGTGATACATCTGAGAGATGCTGCGCGCGCCTATGGATGGAACTTTTTCAAGCACACCTAGTGGAGGGTTATATTTATAAAAATGATAAATATTAATTTAAAAAAATCGGAGTGTCACTTTTATGTATGAATACATTAAACAAAAGACCATTATTATTCTCTAAAATTTATTTACTTATTCTTTTCTCTGTTCTGTTATCTCGTTTTAAATTGTACACCCATTGAGGAACATTAATGTGTTCTTACATCACGTCGTACTTGAATAATTTTACATTTTTCACTTACACGTACAGTTTAAGGTTCTATTGTAGATAAATCGTTTTCAGTTCTATGCAAGCATACGCGCTTCAAAAGAACTACATTATATTCAAGCAAGTTTTGTTTTTTAATTTTTTTTTTAAATAAAGGGGAAAGGGATTTTTTTAAAAACTTTAATACAGCTATATTTCTCAGCAGATATAATCGAGAGCAAAGTGTGTTTTTTAAGGTATCCGACTACCCTAAAATCATAATCTTTGTAAAAACTGATATTTTTTATGATTTTATTTTATACGCCATCTTATTAGCTTTATAAAAATACCAAGTTTTTTTTATTTTTATTTTCCGTTCACGAGAACAAAAAAAGCAAGTGTTTTAGTAAAAGCGAATGCCATAACTTTACATAAGATGTAAAATTTTGAAATGCGTTTTACTCGAAATGTGTTTTTTTTGAAAGTCAATAGGACAGCGATTGCTGAAATTTTTTTAAAATAATTTGCTGAATTTTTTTCTTGTATGTTCTGTATAACAGTAGAAGTATTTTAGCCTTCGGATATATCAATCACCGTTTTATTACAAAATTTGCAGTTCTTTATGTGAATATGATCACTGTTTTTTAAACAATTTCATATAATAACTAAAATAAAGTGCTCCAGTTTTAGTAAAAATAAAATATCTCTTATCCTGAAATTTATTTCAAAACGAATAACATAACAACACATCAGAACTAAAAATTTGAAAATTAGTTCATAAACTTTTGGTACACAGCGGGCCATGTTTATGTAAATTTTATTAATTTTTAACAATTTTTCGCCATTTTAGTAGTAATAATTTATTTTTCTTCTTAGTTTTAGCATTTTTTCCCCTTGAAATGTACTAAATAAATCTAAAAACCACAAAAAAATCTCCATATCTCCATTTTTTTTAAAAAAAAGTTGTCGCAAGTAGTCGGATAACTGAATTTAGTTACCTGATTAGAAAATGAATCAATCATCTTTATTTTTCATAAGATTAACATGTAAAATTAGAATGGAATTGAGTTTTACTTTATATTTTATGTAATATTAAAGTAATACTTTCTTAAAATTTGAATTATTGCTTTTGGTGCCTTAAATAAAGCAAATAAAAAAATTTCAAATTTTATTGTAAAATACAAAACAAACATTTAAAAAATTTTTTTTTTTGCTTTTATTTGTTATTATTTGTTAGCATTTGTTTTCAGAAAAAAATATTTTCTTGCTGTGCTTTTGCGTAAATTGTAACATTAAAGCACCAGTAATTTTTACTGCATTATCTCTCTAGCACGCCCACTTCATGCAGAAAATAATCCTGAAAGAAAAATGAATACTGAAATAAAATATTTATAATTTAGAATACATATAAAAAAGTTGTTTACAAATTGTTTATGTTACTTGATTCAACATGAATCACACATAGATAAACACAAGCGATAGACATAAACACACGAACATACATGCATGCATACAAGCTCTTTCAAACATTTAAAGATTCAACAAAAATTTCGCAAAATTATTTTGTCAAAATAAAATTTAATTAAAATGATTTCCATATGTAGAAAGAATCATTAGGTTGGGAGGATATACATAAAAGAATGGTTATGCACTTGCGACATGGTAATCATGAAATGAGGACTTGTGAGGCTGCCCCTAAAAGTTTCTGGGACGACCGTTTATACATTCTTCAAAAGCTAAATGCATTCTAGCAGCATCGAATTGTACGCTGTTTTCGAGTCTGATAAGGAAATATGTTACCTAAAACTTCTTTCGGAAGCTGCGAGATATCTTTTACAGCTGTTAGAGCAAAATTAAAAGCTACACCATATTTGAAACTAATCCACAGGAATTCAAGACTTGAGTTTACCGGAAAACTTAAGCAAGCAAACGGGAGTGAAGTCATTTTTCCATCGTATGCTATATTTTATCATGTAAGAAGTATATATGTATCCTAAACCAATATATTTAAAAACATATAGTACAAATAAGCTGAGTTTTACTGGAGTTACAGTATTTTTCTCATACCCTTTGAGAGATAGACAAAAAGTATTCTTTTTCACAGGGAAACTTTTAACCGGGAGTCCATAGGGGACCCATGTTAAATTGCGTAAACTTATGACCTTTTTCGAAATTTTATCTTTTTCATGGATAAAAAATTTTAAGTAGGGTTATGCTCATCAAAAACACTTTAAGAAGATCGTTTCTTTTTTTTAAAAAATTTAAACTTTTAAAATTTTTAAAATTGTCTAATTTTTTTTAAAAAAATTTTGTTTAAAAAAGTCATATCTAAAACAGTTTGCTAAATATACCTAATTCCCTTCAATCAAATTTGTAAACATATTAAAAGTAATCTCTCACTGAAATTTTAAGGTTTATTTGATAAGTAGTTTTTCAGAATAAGGTACATAAAGTGAAAAATATTACAATTTGAGAAAACAGCCTTAAAATAAAAATATTTTTTAGTTTCCCTTTTTTTTTGGTGTTTTCCAGAATTTTAAAAAAACTTTTTTTTAAAAAAAAATTCTGCTTATACAAAAGACTCATCTAATTATTATTTTGACATTACTTTTAACAAATTTGCCTTTTTTTGGGAATCTAAAGGGGCCCCTTTCTTTCCACGAATCATGGTGTATTTTAGTTTTATGAAGCATGACACCCAGTTATAACTTGTTCCAATATCGGAATGTTTTAAGATAATTAATTTTGCTATATGAATTACACATATTTAACTGTGAAATAACCACTTTTCCCTTTTTTTTTTTTCTTTTTTTTAGAGTTTAAAACCCCACAATTGTAGGTCTCGGAATCCCTGACCATATGGTGTTATTAACTGGCTCATTTGGGATATGAGTCTTTCGATGTAAACATTTTCTGAATAACATGGGATCATATAAATCTCTAAAAATTGGCTTCTTTTAATGCATTATGGTATATAGCACATGTGTATGTGTGTATATGATCATAGTGCTTTTCGCTAAATTCAGCATCTGTCTTTTGAAACTTTCACCAGGCATTTATACCCGCAGGAAACAGTCCATGTTGAAAAATTTTTTCCCTTTTTAAGATAGAAGATGAATATAAACAGCCTAAACAGCGGTTTTCATGCTGTATAAATTATTGATATTTTTTTTCAAATAGCCATACTATAACATATTTGATTGATTTATTTTTTTATCATTTAAATTTTTTTTTCTGTTTCAATTTTAAGTTCCAAAAAAAAAAGGGTACCCCTATACTTTTTTAAGCCCAAAAACTCTAATTTTTCCACCTTGGAAAAAGGGGATGGGTTCGCGCTCATTAGAAACTCATGCCGGGGAAAAACAGGTGACCTTTGCAAGGGTCATTTTTGTGTCAAGGAGAAAATTTTTTTAAAAAATATAAAAAAAACTTTTTTTATCCCTTTTTTCATACCATGTATAATTTGAAACATAAATATTTGAAGTTTTAGAAAGCATAAAAAAAGAAAATTGATAATTTTCGAAAAATCATGTGCAGGACCTTTTGAAACCAAAATATTGTATTATCTTGGTAGTTTTTAAAGAATGAGAAAAAATTTTCCTGTAGTATTCGCTTCATATCAAATGAATGCCATAGATGCTTTCTAATCAAAAAACAGAACTATTATTTTTTTTAACTTCGTATACTACATTTTTATTGGAAATCCCCAAATATTTCACCAAGGAATAAGTTGTTGTTCATTTTCACTACGCCACCATCCATTATTTAGCTAGTCCATACTATTTTATAAAACACAATCCCATCGAAAGTTTTTGAAGATCACTATTTTGAATAATGTATGCAAAAACTCAAAATATTCCACTGTTTTAAAGTGAGGCTAATGTACTTGTATTTATTAATTTAACAGCTACATTTTGGACTAGCCTGCAACCGATACTTTGGTTCATTTTGACTTTTATAAAACACTCAAGCTCAAAGTAAATAATATTTTTATTCACAAACTATCTTGAGAGAAATCACAAAATATACGATTTTTTAAAGATTTATCAATTTTTATAATTAATTCATTTAGCTTTTATTCATTCAAAGCTTTTATTAAGCTTCATGTTATCATATTACTTATTGATTGCTTTTAAAAAAATGATTGTATATAAATGACAATATATGAAGCAATATATTTGATTACACGATATTCTATAGCAAAGGTGCAGGCGATAAGAAAACAAAATTATAAATACAAAAAGTACAAAGTTGTTCTTAGTATGCTCAACAGTTAGACATTAGTGGAAATTCAATAATATGAGCTCTTGACAGTAACAGTAGCACATTTACCGAAAAATGGTCTCTGGAATATCTCACAACTTGTACAAATTTTAGTGAGTCTCATGTATCATTGAAAGGTCCATTTGTTTCTTTTCAGGGTTTGTACTCGAAGGATTTGGGAAGTGGAAAAAGCTCATAGTATCAATTCATGGTTTTTCACGATGGCAAGAATGAATTCTCGATTGGAAATTCAAGTGTTTAAGGTTTGCTTGAATTCCTTTTGAAAAATCTGATGTACTTTGCAAAAACATGAAAATGCTATTAAACTTCCCCAAATTCTAAATCAATCGGTTGTATTTCATCTTTGACCAAATAAAGATAATTATTAAAAAATATTTGCATTCTACATTAGTAGCTAGGCAAAACTTGATTTCAAATTTGCCCGGTTTTTTTGCCATGTATCCAATGAATCTATTTCTTGATTTGTATGCCAAAAATTGTTCATCAATGGTTAGTTATTGCACATAATTACATCATAAATAAAATTATTTCAATCAGGGTGTACTAGGCTTCAGAAACCAGGACATACATCTTCGTCGCCAGGTTCTCCTCTCAAGTACTTTTTGCATCAAATATAAAACATAGCATAATTTTACTGGAAATATGGAGTGTCACTGTCTATTTCAAAATAGATTGTTCGTGTTTTTGTACCACAATCATCTGCTTAAAGCTTGAATAATTAGCGCTCCAGATGCAAGTAATAAGGAAAAAAGTAACATACCAGATGCTGTCATCTCCATATAGATGCAGGATTTGCCTCAATTCTAGGAAGATCAAAAGACTTTGATGCAGTGGAAATTGAAGGAATGGATGATATGGTTTGCAGAAAGATTTGGTTGGTTATTGCCTCATCCTCGTTTACGTTCATGTCTTGATTTGCTAATAACAGGGAAAATCATACTTCTAGACGTTCCGCTACATCACTGCTATTTCATTCCGAAAACGATGATTTGTATGAGTTCACGTTATCAATATTCAATCTTAAATTTCTGATCTTTTATGTACTCTTGGGAACATTGCTTTACAAATCTGAATTATTGCCAAATATTGTGCCTTATGCAAGTTTATATTTTATTATGTGAAGATTTCCACGACAAGAAATTGTTTAAATTGAATAACTTGCTTTTATTACTGCCTGTGATACAATTTGACGATTGACATTTTTGCATGACCAGTTTATACTTGACTACATATACACATATATACAATACACACATATACAATTTTCATCGACCATTAGAAGATTTATTTTAATACAGTTAAATCATCAGGGGTGAATAAAAGCATGTCATATCTTGAAAATTGAGTGTTTCTGGAATATTGAGTTGAACAGAACATACTCTCTAATTTGCATTTGCTCTTAGCTTCAGCTCACAAAGCATGATTCCATTATACTGTTGCAATGATAGCAAGCATAGATGGAACTTAGTTCTGCAAGATAAAATTTTGAAAATTTTAATGAAAACTCTCATATATTGCTTACCTTGAACAATGTAACTCGCACTTAAAATTTGTAACGCTTTAATTTTTAATAATAAGACTTCTATTCAACATAACATATGCATAATTTCTATAAAATGCTTAGCTAAACGAATGTGTAAGATTATACACATAAAATAAAACATTTTTAAATAAATAATTCGATTAAATGGCAAGAATTTTTTAAGTAGTATATTAAAAGGAAATAAAAACGAATGAGGCAGTAAAAGTCCCAATTATTCGGATTGTACCTTGTTTACAAATCTCTTTTAACTCAAATGCTGCATTTTCATATAAAGTGGAAAGTGAAGATGCATATAACGCAGCGTGGCCTATTTTCTCTTTTGAATTCCAACATGCTCATATTACATGTTTTCGTAAGCAAGCATATCCGAATGCTGACATAAACACAATTTAAACCATATGTTTTCACAGCATTATTATACTATGGTACTAATTCAGATAAAAATTACACTAAAGAAACACATCGCATGCAATAAAACTGTAGTTTATTTCACTTTTCGAGAAAATATGCTCTCGGATCATCGTCCATTAACGTAAGCTCTTGAACTATTCTGTGATTGGTTTCTCTCTCGTACTCGAGTAGTGTTCTGTAAGGAAGATTCCATGATGTAATACTTTTGATTCATGGAGGAGAAAAGGCTAAAATGGAAGGCGGAAAAAATCTTGCATCAGACTGGCTTGACGGAATGGGAAGATGACTTGAGCAAAAGCTGTTGCTATGCGCATTGTACTATTCAGTATTCAATAATTAGAAATTGTCATATAGTTATAGTTTGTTTTTTATAACAGAAAAAAATAATTATCTTCAGTCTAAAATCATTTAACCAAAATTGCACCTTTTTCAATTTTTTCTTCTAACATTCAACCCTTTGTGCAGCATTAAATTTTGAAATTATTTTTATTTTTTTCTTTTCAATGTCCATTAATATATTTTTGAAAAATAAGTATTTAAATCTGTTAGAAAACTTTTTTGTAGGTTATGTTGCTCTAGCACTCAAATAGGGGGCAAATTTGATAAATCGTCTTTAATACTAAAATAAATATCTTTTTATTTCTTTTCCTTTATGTAAATAATTAAAACGAAGCTCTAAATCTCTGTAAACAGACTGTGAATTCTTGAATGTGCTTGAAAAGTATCAAAACATATTGGAAAAACCTCAGCTTGTATCTATTGATTAAAAGAAATGCCAGTTGTGATATAAACTATAAGCGAAAAACCAAGTGTTTCGAAATGCAGTGCCTCTTGATTAATCAACTTTTGGTTTGGCAATGATAAAATGAATTTGTCGATATCAGATGCTGTGAAATTACGAAACAATAACAAAAACATAGGAAAGTATTAAACTTCTAAGTATCAAAGTAATGCATTTAATTAACTGGAGTCAAGTTTCCGATTGGTTAATAAGTTAAAAATATCGCAATGCAAGATTTTAAAAAAATCTTTGTTGAGAAAAACTGCATTTCAAACTGCAACCAATTTATATCCATTAGGTTATTTCTGTTTAAGTGTATGAATGTTTCAGTTACAGTAATCCTAAATACCGTAAAATCCGGCGTATAACGCGCACTTTGAACACAAAAAATATGATTGAAATTTAAGGGTGCGCGTTATACGCCGAGTATAAAAACGATAGCTTTAAAAATGAAAAAGATATGAACATAAAAGAAAATTTTTCTTTTACGCATACCTAAATACAGTTTATTTCAAAGAAATGGCATGCCTTATGAACTAAAAGAATTATAGTTCTAAAAGTATACTATTTTTTGCAAAAGCTTAAGAAAATACCTCGAATAAATCGCTTCTAAACACAACAGCATTGCATACATATATTTCAGGTTCCTTCGTAAAAAAAGGGGTGCGCGTTTTATACGGCGAATATATTTAAAAATTAAAGATTTTATCCTGAAAGTATGGGTGCGCGTTATACGCCGGATTTTACGGTACATAAATGATTTCATTTGGCACAATTTTTTAATCATTAATGAAAAATAAGGAAATTATAAATTATAAATGTTTAATGAAACTTGAACAAATATTAATTTTTCTGATATCATGGTAAAAAAATGTAACCAAATATTCATAATTCTTTCTAGACCAGTATATAAAATCATAAAGAAACACTAATAAAATAAAAATTAGTAAACACAAATATATAGATTTTTGAAAAATGAAAACTAACTTTTTGTTGTGAATAATAATTCTAATAACATATTATTATTGGATAAGTACGTTATTTTTGAAATAAATATTTAATGATTAATGTTTTTGAGGGTTTGTTCTTTTGAAAGGTTTTTGTGCTATGTTATTTTTTTTTTAAATCCAATAAGAATAACAGAAAAAAAAATTCATAATTGAAAACTAAAATCCCCGTATTTATAACAAGTAATTTTACTTTTTCCTTCTTAAAGTAGCATGAGTGATTGGTATTAAATGATTTAAGCAAGAGTAAGAAATACTCATATTAAAAAAGAACAACTTCTGGAATTTGAGTAAGTGTGCAATTATTCTGCCGATACTTTCACTTGTTGAAGCAAATACTCGTACTTCGATCTTGCGTGATATAAATATATAAAACCTCTTCCTATCGTTAGCAGTAGTTCATGTAAAATGCAGCGGAGTGACTGTTATATCATTCATTATGTCGGTTCTGACAAACGCAAACTTTTCCGACTGTTATTTTGTTCGAAGAACAGTCTGTAGATGGAAGAGATTTCTTGGGTTGAAAGCGGACTGTTATATATAAAATGCTGCACGCAAGCAAGAACGAAGTGATAAATTGCGCTCTTAACTTTGGACAGTTGTACGATACGTGTGTTTTTTTCCCCCTTGAAAATTTTAGGAAAAATTTAAAAAGTGGGCAAAAATTTTTTTTCGGACAAATTTAAAGTTTAAAAAGCCATTTTTTTCAATTATTTTTTGCCCTACACAACTTTTTTAAAGACTTCCTTTAACTGTATGTAACATAATTTACAATAATATGAACGAGGTTAAACCCTCATTAGTGTACAATATTCCTTTTCCACTATAAAGATTTAAAAGGTTAATTTTAAGATAACAAAAACCCCCCAATAAATATATTCAAGGGTTTAAAAATAATAT
This sequence comes from Trichonephila inaurata madagascariensis, assembly GCA_019973955.1. Lineage (NCBI taxonomy): Eukaryota > Metazoa > Arthropoda > Arachnida > Araneae > Nephilidae > Trichonephila > Trichonephila inaurata. Next base: position 158,106 of record BMAV01001833.1, read on the forward strand.
GAAACTTTTTTAAAAAAATTTCGTGCGAAATTTTAAATTTCCCCACATAATACATCTTACCACATAATTTAAAGACAATATTTAACTATTTACAGTAGTTTTTTTTTATTAAAACAAATATATTTAAGCGTACAAATTTTCCATATTTGAATATTTATAAACTTTTAAAAAGGTTTGTTCGGTTGTAAAAATAATTGGTTACTTAACACTTTATAGCATAAAAAAAATATTAGTAAATGTTTTTAATTTCATTAAATTACTCAATGCGAAATTTATAATCAAGAATTTTTAAAAAAAAACACCTATAAGGGTTTTATAAAAATAAGATCTTTTCCTTTAAGCAGGAAACCCTTTTTGTGATTTTGGTTAAAAGATTTTTCCTTTCCTTTTCCCCAAAAACTAATTTGTTTTTTTGTAAATTTTTATAGTTTTTTTTCTTACCCTTTGATGTGGGTTAAAAAGAGCCTTTAAAAAATTTAAAAAAAAGTCGAAAAAAGACTTTCATAGATTAATATTTTTTTTTAAAGAAAAAATTCCTAAAACTTTTAAAAAAAGAATTTAGAAGCATTTCATTTTTTAAAAAAAAATATAAAAAAAAAAAAAAAAGCCAAAAAAAAAACTTTCATTTCGGTTTTTTTGTAAAAAGGGGCAAAATTTGGGGGTTTAAAAAATTAAAAGGGTTTGAAATATATTCGCTTAACCCGGATTTTTCATTTATTTATTTTTTTTTAAAATAAAAAACATTATTTTCTTTAAATGAGAAGTCTAAAATTTTAATTTTTATTTTAAATTTTTTAAATTAATGTTTTTTGGTATTTTTAAAATTTTTTTCCTTAAATTTTTTTATTGAACCCCAATAAAAATTTCTTAATTTTTTTTTTTAAAAAATTTCAAATATGTTTCTAAATTTTTTTTCCACTGATTTAATGTAAAATCTCATCAGCTTTATAGGTATTTTCAAATGTTTGATAGAAAAAAATCAGTAAAAAAAACAGTCCAAAAATTCTTTTAATGAATATTTTTCATCAAAACTAAGGGCAGCTTTTTTTTTACGTTTGTATTAAAAAAATTCTCTAAAGATGATTAAATGCCATAATAAATGATGTGGGAAAAGGTAAGTAGTATAACGTAAAATAAATAAGTTTTACTCGTTTCTTTTTTTTTCAAATTTTTTGGCTTTTATAGCTGTTCAAGATGTACAGTATTTTAATTAAAAAAAAAAATATGAAAATGTTAACAAAATCTGATAATTGAACGTTTTAATTACTTAATGAAGTCACTGGTTGCAGAAAACAGATATTTCTGTTTTTTATGTACAAAATTAAATTTTTTAATGAATTATTAGCTATTTTTATCTCACTAAAATCTTGATTCTTATTACAATGGCTTTCTTAAATGCCTTTGGAAATGTTACATAGTTTATGATATTATTTTCATTTGAACATCCACTTATTTTTATTTCCAGCATTTTAATACTTTAAGATAATATAAGATGCATTTAGAGATAGGATCATGTATACAAAAAAAAATAAACCATTAGCAATAGGGAAGCATTTGAATTCCATGCTTTTCTAAACAACTGCTTTGAAGAAAATTTTGAAGTCTAGGAAAAATAAATTCGTTCTTTTAAGAGTGAAACGCATCAGCGTGAAGAGCTAGTGTGTACATCATTAGTGAAATATCTGCTTATTCATTCTTTCTTCTGCACAATGAACTAGAAGCAGTTCTTTCGTGAATAAAAACAATTTTCTTTAAAATGAGCAAATTTTATGCATTTAAAACTTTGCATGAATATCTTTTTATTTACGTGAAAAAGTCCTTGCGCTCATTTGCGATATATAGCAGCAAAAATATTTTCTATTTACTTAAATTGTAAATGAGCTTTAGTTTTTGAACCACATCACACATATTTAAAGACAGATATAGATTTTAGATTGTAGCCTTTATTCGTGCATATATAAATTTTAATATAATTTCTGTAATGGTGTTTCAAAGTATTATATACATATTTAATATCTTGTAATTTTAATAAAAAATTATTTTAGCAAATACTAAAATTAAGTTCGATAACTTTTTACCAACACATGTTTATGCCATGTGCAAGTGTGACGCCTTTAAAGAAAAACGTTTGACTATAAAGAATAATTATATAATATTTATTCTTAAACCGTTAGCAGGATTGATAAATTAAATAAAATTTTTAATTTAAATAAGTATTAAAATTACATCTTATTCATATAAACCTGAGGAATAAAGTTTTAAATCAGTGATTGGCTTAAAATAATATTCATAAATTAAAAAAATTTTTTCTTTAAAAGGATTATTAAAAAAAAATTTAGTAAAATAAGTTCCCCTTCAAATTAGGGTTTTTTTTTAAATTATTCCGAAAAAAAATTTTTTTGCCAAATTCAAATTTCTAAAAATTTTTATTTTTTGAAGGAAATAATGTTTTTCAAAATTTTTTTTTAAAAAATTATTACAAAAAATTTTTAAAATTATTTTTATTGAGGAATTTTTTATTTTACCTTTTATTTTTTTTTTTATGATAAAATTTGTAAAAATTTTATTATGGAATTTAAATTTAAAAAATCGAAAAGAATTTTTAAAATTTTCTAATTTTAACCCTTTTTTTCCCTTTAAAAAATTTTAGAGATTCAAACTTTATTTTTAAAATAAGAAAATAATTTATTTTTAATTAAGTTTTATTAAAAAAAGTTTCTTTAAATTTTTTTCGTAATTTTTTAAGTTGAAAAAAAAAAATTTTTATTAAATTTAAAAAACCCTAAAATAAAGGGGGTTTTAAAAATTTTCCTTTCAGAATTTTGTTTTATTTACAAAATTTTTTTTTCAAAAAAACCTTCTACAAGTTAAAATTTTTAATGCTGGATTAAATTTTTGAAATTATCTTTAAAATATTTTTTTAAAAAGGGTTTTTAAAAAAAGTAATAATATTCTTTATTTTAAAAAAAATAAAACCCCCAAAAATAGGGGATTAAATTGTTCAAAATTTTTTAAAATTTCTTTTAAAGTTTTTTTAAAAAAACAAACAAATTTAAATTTTCTTTTTTAAAATAATTTTTTTTACAAAAAAAATTTTTAAAAAAAAAAATTTTTTTTTTAGAAATTTAAGCTTTAAAAAAAAAAAAAATTTTTTTTAAAAACTTAAATTTTTTTTGGGAAATTTTATTTACAAATTTTTTTTTTAAAAAAAATTTTAAATTTTAAAAAGCTTATTTTAAACCTTAAAATTTAAAAAAATTATTTTTGTTTTTAAAAATATTTGAAAATTTTAAAAATTTAAAAAATATTATTTTATTTTCATTTTTATAAAAATACTAATTAATAAAAAATAAATTTTTAAAAAAACTTATTAAGTAATTTTTTCACTATTATTTTTTATGAAAAAAGCTATGGAAACCAGGGTCCCCGGGGAACCGAACCCTATGGGGAAGGTTCACTTATTAACAAGGGATATTTTGAGAGGGGGACTTACGTCGAAAATTTGGGGCCCATTCAATCCTTTAACCAAAAGATTTAAACCAGGAAACTCCATTTTTCTTATGTAAGTGAAATAAAACTGAGTTCGTAACTTTCTCCTAATTAAATTGCGTTCAGAAACAGTTTTGGCAATTAAACAAAATATCGAAGAGAACATGACTCTAAGGATGAGATTTCTAGTTTTTGTGTTCCTAATACCAACATTAATGGCATCGCAGAAGAGTAGTCTTAAATGATAGGTAATATTCAGTAAGCAGGTGTGTTGGCTAACTTTTGGAATGTAAATTGCAATTTTTTTTCCTTAGTATTATGCTGAATTCCACTGCTGAACAATGTTGCTTGTTTGTTTAGTTGTTTTCCCAACTGACAAATATATACAGTGTATGACTAATTAGTTATAAAGTTAAAAATTTTATAATTTGAATCAGTTCTTGTTCGCAACCAAACTCCATCTTAATGTTTATTTTTTTATTATTTATAATCCTTGATATCGTTTCGAAAATAATGTAATAGGAAAAAGATTTACATTCAATTAATGAATGACAGGATAAATATTAATCGTTATAATCAATACAGAATCTCTTATATTGTAAGATATTGAATTCTTTCTTGAAATAAACCAATATTGAGAGAAAAAAGTAAAAAAAAAAAATGAACTAATAGCTTGAACATTGATGGGTGAAGCAAATGTAAAAAAGCAAACAAAATAAATCTCAAGGGGAAAAAAATATATCTTTCCTGAGAATCTTTTGTTAATAAAAATATATAAACGCATGTTTTTAAAATACGTCTTAACTCTATTATAGAATATTTTTTAAGCCTTATAAGATAGTTATTATTAAAAGTACAACTTGGGTTTTTTATTATAGAGAAAAATTAAAAGTTAAAAATGAACTTTTTTTAAAAGGGAAAAAACCTATTTTATGTGGTTAGTAAATATATTATATAGAAACAGGAAGAGAGAGAAAATAATTATACATCACACAAAACTTCATAATGAACTGCTCCCACGTTAAATAGGATGTCTTACCTGTAGCTTCCAGATAGCCCAACAAAGACTTCCTGTAAGAACCATATCAGATATAATACAGTAAATACAAAGAGTAAAGAAATTTTAAAGTGTCATGGTTACCAAAAATTTGGGAAAAAGGGGGCAAAAATATCGAAATTTAAACACGCATACAGTGATAAAAAGTGGGGATCCATAGTAGGAGGCGGACAGGGGAAAAACCTTCAGTAATCATCCTCCAAAGATTGACAAAGAAAAAGGAAATAATCCCTTTTCAGAGTTCGTATATGTAAGGCTTAATGATACTCTAATGTGTGATATGGCTGGGTGGGAAAAAAAAAGGGGTTTTTTTAGGTGGGTAAATGTCCAACGACCGGGGTAAAGTCAAATGAAAAAAAAAAAAAAAAAGTAAAAAAACAACATTCGTGGGAAGAAAAAATTAATTCAACCCCTTTAAAGGAAAAAATAAACAACGGCAGTTTAAAACTAAAAATTAATTTTAAAAGAGTAACAAAAACAATGTTCTTTTTTATTGATTACTTACCCTTTTTTATATTGTTTTGGGACATGTTTAATTAACAGCATGTTCTTTTTAAAGAAAATATTTTCCACATTTAAGTATGTAGATTAGATAAAACATAATTTATAATTAGTTCATTTCCACAAATTTTATTTGCTGCATTCGTACTTTTATACAATAATCACTGTAAAAATATTAAGATATCCTGAAGCAGAAATTGTAAAAGCAAGTTTGCCCTAAAATATATGTTAACCCTTTATCTACCGACGGTATTTTTTATAAGTACCCCCACATTTTAAAAAATAACATAGAATACCCAATTTTACGAATATTCGGAAAATTTTTTTTAGCAGGAATATTTTTTTTGGAAATTCCTCTTTCCAAAATATATGGCAGCGGGGCTCTATGATGAGTTTTTTTAAAGGGGGAAGGCGAAAAAGGTGTTAAGGGGAGAAATTGCGTTTTCAGCTGAAAAAGGGCGTTTTCAGCGGATTGTAAGATTATCATTTTGTCGAGAAAAAATAGTTAATGTCGAAATTCAAGTGTCTTATTTTATTTTTTGTATATTAATGAAGCCCCTGTAAAATGATTTGTTTTTTTTAATTTATGAATATGTATAAAATTAATTTTTAAAGGGAATATCTTAAATTAATTAATTAGCTCAACGGTTTAAAATTTTCCCCAAAGTTTAGTATTTTGTTTATGTATTTTCCCTTTAATTTTTTAATGTAGTGACCCGGGAAAAAAAATATCGCATGAAAAACTGCAGTCAATCAAAAGGGGATAGGATAAAGGGTTGGGTTTTTTTAGAAGATTTTTTTTAATACTATGCCTATAGTATTCAATTATTAAAGTAGTGCGTTTGATTGTAAAATCACTTTTTTTTCAAAAAACAGATTAAATGGTATCATATGATGCTTTTTTCAATTGTACTCCAAGAAGATTTCACGTAATATATATATAATCCAAATACATAATATAGCAATTCAGATTATTTTTTCTGTGTGTGTTAAAGTTGTTTTGGAAAGGGGTTAAGATATCCGACTACCCTTTAGGAACCGTATTTTGCAAAAGGTTAAAAAAAGAATATTTATTTTAATATTTAATGTCACTTTTTTTGAAAAATTCGTATAAAAAGGTTAAGAATATTATTACAATAGAAATTATTTTTTAAAAAAATATTTTTACAAAATGAACTTTTGAACTACCTTTTTTCAAAACATTTCATTTTATGAAAATGCTTCTAAAAATTTATTTGTGTGCTTATATATAGCTAAAACTTCTCCAGAGGGTCTGAACTACGACTTTCAAAAAATTCCCATATTTTCAGAGTTACTGACAATTGAAACAATTATCAGTGTTTTTCTGTTAAAATTTCTCCACTCTGATGTATTAAATAATGGATAAATTCCCTTTTAAATTATATATTTTAAAAAAACGTAGTTCATTCACTTACAGAGGTCTGATACAAAATAACAAAAATACCAAATTTCAGAAGAATTTCCAATAAAAAAAAATTTAGGGCCAAAATTTTTTATATTAATTTTTTTTCCCAAAAAAATTGCATTTAAATTTATTTTTTTAAACGTAATTTAAAATTCTTTTAAAAAGATTTCCCCTACGGGGATTTAATCTAAGTAACCCTAAGTAATAAAAAAAAAATATTCATTTGTACAAATTTGAAGAATCATGGTGGATACCTTAATGGTCGAAAAATAAGTGTTCTTCAATTTTAAATTTTATTTTGTATTGTTTATATATGCTAGCTTTAAATATTTTTCAGATACACAGGGGGTTTCCCTTTTAAACATTTTTAAACCCCCGGGAAAATTCTTCAAAAATTACGATTTTGAATTTCTGCTCACTTTGAAATTGTTTTCCTCTTTATATACAACGTTTTCTTAATGTATCATGTAGAGTTTATCAATTAAATTCCATTTTAAAAAGTTAGGAAGAAGTTCCTGTTTCTTTTCTCAGTATGTGTAAAATATTCTTCTTTCCTACACCGGAAAAAATTCAACGTCAAAGAAATATTTTAATAGAAACTTTGTTTATTTGAATTAATTAAGGCAGTGTTTCTCAAACTGTGGGGCGTGCCTCCCTAGGGGGGCTTGATAACTCTACAAGGGGGCGTGAGCGTATCGGAAAATCGAAAATAAAGGTTTTTTAAAAAATTAACAATTTACTAGAGGGAAACAAAATGTATTCTGACATAATAAAAAATACACATTTACTGTGATATAGTATACTTATAAATGTATCAATATATATACAATATATCAATATATACACAATATATCAATATATACACAAATGTATCAATATATACACAATATGTTTGATACTAAGTATCAATACTAAATTAAGAACAAGTTTAATAATTACTAGTGATTTTCAATGGGAACATACAAAAATTTAATACACAATAATTTGTACTTTTTAAAATTGGGGCTATTGTAGATTTAGCGTCAAAGTATTATACATTATTACTGCATTCAACACATTATTATTGTATGGGGAAGGGGGGCGCGATGAAAATTCTAATTGAAAGTGGGGTCGCGAATATAGAAAGTTTGAGAAGCCCTGAATTAAGGACATAAGACGTACATTAAAATAAAGAAAAGAAAATTAAAACCCATATAAAAACAAATATTAACTAGAGATAATTTTTTTCATAAGCAAGATGTATTATAATACACTGAGATAATTCTGCAATGCCTTATTTAGAAAAAAGAATATAATGAACAAAAATTATAGCCAAACAATTAAACTTTTTAATGCCTTCCAGGACATTTTTTCTTAAAAACTCAATTCTTGTTTCATACTAAATATATATGTACCCCCGAAATTCATTGAAGTAATACAATTTCCAGCAAAACTTGAACTGATTCCTAAAGAAATAAAATGTATCACTTTTTGCTTTAAAAATTTTTTTTGCGAAGTATGTTTTTTAAAAAAAATATTAAAATTAAACAAAGTTGTTAAGGAATGAGAAAAACAACTTATTCAACTTTAAGGAGTTCTTTTTTAGAAAAACTTATTTTAAGGTCAAATTTAATGAAGGAAAAAGTTTCAATATTCATCTATTTGCACTTTCACTTTTAGGATAATTTAATTAATCTCCGAAAATTTTGAATTTATTTTTCAATTTTATTTTATTGTTGTAAGACTTCAAGTTCGTCTGGATTTGATTCAGTTGATGTGATATAGTATATCTAATATAAATTCTTCTCTTAACAAGATTTTCCTTTAATGGAAGAATTTGTATAAAATTAGCTTACCTTATGTATGAAAAATGCAGATAACTTTAATTAAAATCTTAAAAGCATACCTTAATAATAGAAATAGTTTATTAGAAAACATAACCCTCAAGTGAATCAGACATTCACTTGACAGTTCTCAGAATTATAATCACCTTAAACATTTTTAAGTATCAAACTAAGCTGAGAAATGGGATAAGTAATTGGATTTCCCCCCAAAGACTTGCCTTCTAAAATAATAAAAATTATCAAAAGATATTAAGGTCCATTAATTTATTTCGTTTTCAATTTATTTTAATGAGAAAAAAATTAACATTATCCTTAAAAGTATTATAATACTTTTAAAAATTCTTCTTAGATTTTTCAAATAGTAATTATTGAGAAACTGAAAATTAAATAAGATTATTTAAATTTAAAATTGAAGAATGCCAGTAATGATTCTAAAATGTTTTTAATACTGTTTGTAGATTTTTTCAAAGTATTTCCTGTAAATATTATGTGATATCTATAAAGTAAAATGAGTGGTTTCCACGTATAATGTTAACTAAAATACATTTAGCTATCGCACCACCGTATATTTTACACTTTACTTCCAAGCTGCAATTTTTTGATTTTGGGTATATTCGCCTTATAAGGTGCAGCCTCTCTTTTTACGAAGAAACCTGAAATGTCCTTGCGCAATGATTTAGGGTCATATATTAGAGGTATTATTACAAGCTTTAAAAAAATATTTTAATTCTAGGGGAAAAAAATGGAGAACAATTACAGTTTAAGTTCTAAAGGAATGCAATTTCTTCTAACGAAATATTATTCTGATATACGTAGAAAAGTCTAATTTTTTATCTATTCTCATCCTTTTATTTTAATTTTATAACCAGCGCATAACGCGCACCCTTAAATTTCGATCTTATTTTTTTTGTGTTAAAAGTGGGCGTTATACGCCGGATTTTACGGTAATTCATTTTATTTATCGTAACATTTTAAAAAAAAATAAATAGCTTTTACGGTTTTAAAAATATTTCCATAAAGTGTTATTTAAACCTCTTGCTGCTTAGTTCTAACTCTGCTACATGTACTTTGCGCATGGAAATCGCGGGAGGCAGAGAGATGGTTAATAATGGCCCTTTAAATAAGAGGCTGTTCAAAAATAAATGTACTATTTTGCGATGGATAATTTGACTATAATATAAACATTTTAAATTTCATATCAGTATTGAAACAAGGTTGCATTTTTTTTTTTTTATTTTGAAAGAAATATACAGAAACATTTAAATATTTACTTTTAAAGGATCATGTAAAATCATTCAAAAATACGTAGTAAATATTAAAAATTACCATGAACATCAAACCAATACTGATATTTTAAAGAATATTATGTCGTATTTCTTCTCTGAATTACTTTTATTTGAGAAATGGTATCGAGCATTTGAAATTCGAAATGTAAGATAAATGTTTAAGATGCACTTTGCAATATGTGGTTTTAAATTTTCAATATAAACTTTCAGGACTCAAAGAGTAAACTTAAATCAAACAATTAATTATTAGTACTCCATGTTAAACAGCAAAGAAAACATATTTTAAGTGAATGATTAACACAGCGAGTGCATAACACATTGCTCTCATAGTCTGTTCTAAGATAGATTTAGGTGAAGGGGTAAATAATTTTGCGACTGATGTAAGAGTATACATGTTGATGAAAATTACAGTAGTTGGTGGCGGAAGTACAGATGTACTGAGCTACATATAACGCTAGCATTGCAATTTTTCATTTCAAGATTGTTTTATCAGGTATCACATGAAATTTGCACTATGTGTTTTAAGACATCTGAAGAAAATTTGTTTTTAGAATAAAAAATTTATGCAGTAAATTCTCTTTTTGATTCCATAAATGATTTTATTTTCCTCATGTTACACAAAAACGATGTTTTTTTTTTTAAAGGAAAACTATTACAAATGAAATTGTTTTGTATATTGAAGTTGTAATTACTTCTTAATTCGAATAGTTTCAAAAAGCATTTTTGCAATTGATTTTTAAATTGCTTACTAGATATTTTCCTTCAAAGAAAATATAGTGAATAGAAATAAAAGTCATGCGATATATTGTTTTAAACATATTTTTATATGTCTTTTACTATTTAGTATTATTTACAGTACTGTGAAACAATCATACATCAATCATACATTTCTTTCAAAATTAAAGTATCCGACTGCTTGCGACAACTTTTTTTTTTAAATGAAAATATGGAGATTTTTTTCTGGTTTTTAGATTTATTTAGCACATTTTAAGGGGAAAAAAAGGCTAAAATTAAGAAGACAAAAATAAATTTGCACTACTAAAATGGGAACATTGGGTAAAAATTGACAAACAATTACAAAAACGGCCCCCGCTCTGTACTAATGAACAAATTCTCAATTTTTCGATTTTGATGTATTAATCTGCTATTCCTCTTTGAAATGACCTTCAGGATAAGAGATATTTTAATTTTTCCAAAAACTAGAGTACTTTATCTTAGTTATTGTATGAAATTGATTGAAAAAACCGCGATTATATTCACATAAAGGACTGTAAATTTTGTAATAAAATAGAGATTGATAAATCTGAAGTTTGAAACATTTCTACTAATTATTTAAAACAAAACTTACAATTTCAATTATTTACAATTTCAACAAATTATTTAAAAAAAAAAACTTTTTAAGCAATCGCTGTCCCCGTTTGAGTTTTTCGAAGAAAAACACATGTCAAGTATAACGCATTTTAAATTTTGATATCTTATGTAAAGTTATTGCATTTGCTTTTACTAAAACACTTATAGTTTTTGTTCTACTTAATGGGAAATAAAATACTTGGTATTTTTATAAAGCTAATAAAATGGCCTCTAAAAATAAAAGCATAAAAAATGTGTCATTTTTTTTAAAAAAATCATGATTTTAGGACAGTCGGATACCTTAAAATTTATCTTCATATAAATTTTGGAGTAGAATTTAACCTTCGTCATACATATACAATATTCAGAGTAGCATCACATACCCAATCAATGATTTTAGTGTAAAATGCGATCCCCAATTTGACTTTTACAATGAAATTCAAAAAGAACTTATCAATTTAAAAGTTTAGTAGAAAAATGTTCAAATAAAAAGACATAGTGTAATAAAATGAAAACATATGCATAATATTATCTTGAACTTTTATGAAAATTGTCTCTTTAAAAATATGTTTTTAAATGCACTCATAATCTGTATCATTGTGTTTCGCCAAACTCGGAAAATATTTCTTTATCTCAATTAAATTTACTTAAATAAATTATTACTATTCATTTTATTTGCAATAATCCTTTTTTATTTACATGTTTAGGCATTTTACGAAATTGGGAATAAAATTATCACTTTTAAATGAATCATTTAAAGATTTCAATTTCTCAACTTATAATGGCTTTTAAAATTCGATCTTGCGATGAATACTTTAAGCAATTAATAGTTTCTTACTTTATTGAATAATCAGTTTTAGAGATGTGTATCAATTTATTAATTAAAAAATGGTAATAAAAATCTATGCATACCTTTCTTTTAAAACATATAATTACTTTAAGGAAATTCCAATGTATCACATAAAATGAAGCAAAATACAAAATATATATAATGAGCTATCCAAATAGTTTGCTCTCCTCTAAAAAACACTTTTACCTTTTTCATGAAGGCAAAACCCCTTCATTTTTGGAACAACACATACTTTGTACCTAAAGGCAGTGAAACCTGTTATTTTCAAATTACTTTCCATCTATTGACACCAGTGATCCTGTGCGAGAATTACCCACTTTTTTTTTGGGAGTTATTACATATATTTTCTTCAATTTTTCACCTTTCACTTTTACGCCTATGATGATACTGAAGAGTTTCGTAGCTACTGAACTTTAAGGAACGTCATTTTTTTTTTTTACTTTCTTTGACCAAAATGAACATTTTTTTATGTTTGGTGTCTTGGTTTTTTTTCAATCGATCTAGGTAAGTTTGAGTCCTCATTTTTTGTACCTAAAATTTTTGAGAAAGATGATTGATGTAATATTCTCAAAAGCAGTTTCCAATAAAAGAACAAAAATGTTTCATTTTTAGTATAATTTTAAGAAATATCTACGAATAACGAAGTAGTGAAATTGTAACAAAATGACTAAAAAGGTACTTTTAGTATGTGAATTAAAATAGTTTAGTGACTTATAGCATTCGGGAGAATAAAATAGTGATGTATTTAATGGAAAGTAATTTAAGGAATTTTATTGTAATGCATCTAAAATACTCCTTTATTATCATATAACTGGCTATACTTTCGTACAGCATTTTGGTATAATTTTAAGTAATATTTATGTAAAAAAGCTGGGAAATTATAATGAAATGAGTAATACCAAAAGGCCCTTTTAATGTGAATTAAAATACATTTAATGATTTATAGCAGAGACCCAAACTTTTTTTTCTCAAAGAACCTTTGAAATGTGTTTCGATTTGGGGTAGACCCCTGCTTACCTAATATTGAATTTTCGCAATTTTTTCTCAAATTAAATGCCTTTTTAACAGTTGATATAGAGCTACTTATTTTTAAAGATTTCATTTTTCTAACTATAGTGTTTAAAACTTAATAAATGCATGCTAATTAAATTAAAAATTAATTAATACATAAAATAACTGACCAATAAACAAATGTTCATAAGTGAAAAGATGAATCTGCTGCTTCAATAACAAATTTTCAACATTTGGCATCCATTTTGTCAGATTAAACCTTAAATTTCTTCGGTTAGTATGTAGTCCAGTCTTTTTCTTTCTTTCTTTTCTTTAAGAGGTTGACATCCACACAGAAACTTTTTCTCATTGGGAAAAAGTAATTAAAAACTTTTTCACAGTACTTCATAACTCGGGATAATATTTACAGGTATGTCTTTTTAAGGCCAAAATTGCTTAAATATGTTTCTGAACTTTATACTATACAAAATCTCTCTGCTACTGCCTTTCAAGATCAGTTCCTCCAATAATATGCATATTTTTTTAAGGGACTAAATGAATTATTTGCCTACTGAAGTAATTATCATAGTCAAATCATTCTCAAACCTCGTTTCGAATATAGGGCATTTAAATGTCAAATATAGATTAAAACATCATTTTCTTGGCAGAAAGTAGTAATCACTCCACTTGGAGGCGCCTGCATACCAGGAGTTAAATATTATACTCCTTTAGCTTAATTCTGGCAAAAAAACGCTGAAATGATAGTTCTTGTTTGAATAAGTTTTATGCTGTCACTTCGTAACTACAAATTGCCCTCATTAAATTTAGTAAATAAATCTGTTAAACAATTAAAATCTGGTTTCCTTTTGATTAAATTTTCTTTTAAAGTTATAGTTATGATCTGGTTTAATAGTGGTTTCACCATCGCGCGTGATCCCCTTTACAGTAACCTCAGGCGCGTAGACCCGAAGGCGCGTAGACCCCGAAGGCGCGTAGACCCCGAATTTATTTTTTTTGATGACATCGAACCCTTGCAGGACTTCATAGACTCTTTGGGGTCTATATAGACCATTTTGGGAATCCCTGATTTATAGTATTTAGGAATTGAATAGTGATAAAATGAATGAAAGTTAATTTGAGGAATTTTATTTAATACACCTAAAATACTCAATACTCCTTTATTAGTATATAGATTTTTTTTATTTTTGTATATATATATATTTTCATTCAAGCATTGAAACGATTGTTTAGTATTAAAATTTACACTCTCGAAAAAATAAACTTCTTTTTAGTTTTTTAAAATATGAAAATATTTCCTTAACTGCAACCGATGTAAATATGCACCTCACTCAATCGGTGATTTAACTGTCCTTGTTGTATGTATGTTACCTTTAAGTGTTTAATTTAGTTATTTCATTGACTAACTAGGTATTTCTCTAAATAACAGGACAAGTCAGTTAAAACATATAATTTGGGAAAAATCTAATTCTTTTTTAATTAGCTATTCTATGAAATAACTAATGACAGACCATTTAAGTGAAAAACATACAATTTCAAAGTTATTTTATAAATTAATTGAACATAAATTGCTAAAATCTCCTGACAAAAATATATTATCCCTATTGCAGATGATTAATTGATAAATAATCAAGAAAAGTAGATGTGATATAATGTTTTATCGCCCATATTGCTAAAATTAGTTAAACAGGAAAAAAAACATGTTACAAAAATAATTATATTTAAATATTATGAAAAGACTAATGGTGATTGCTAAAACTTGATATTATACTCTTGAACATTCGATTATCCCCATCATTCCAGCAAAAAGACTTTTTTCATCCGAAAAATGCCATTGTACGATTTATTTATATATTAATTACTGTATCTATTAAATTACTTAAATATCACATTTCTCCATCGTAACTACAATAATGCGGCATTGTATAAGGACGATTTGGAAGCGTCCTCATGCTTTTAAAAGTGTAACGGTGACTCACGCGCAGGGTATGACATACCCGAAGAGACGGTATCCAAAAATATATATTTATCATTCGCCTTCAAGCTAAGGCTCCTCAAAGGATATGACCATAAAGTCAGCCACACTTGAAACTATTCATTTTCCAAAAAAAAAGTTTTTAGGTGGATTAAAAAAAAGTTACAGTAAAATCTGGCGTATAACACGCACTTTGAACCGAAAAAATATGATCGAAATTTGCGGTTGCGCATTATACGCCGGGTATAAAAATGATAGCTTCAAAAATAAAAGAAAGAGATGAGTATATAAAAAAAATTAAGTTTAATAGACAAAATACTGTTTTTTAAAAAAAATGCTCCTAATGATTTTAAAAGGGTTGAGTTGTAAAGTAATATTTTTTAAATACCGGGATAATCTTCGAAAAATACCCAAAACATGGGAGAATTACATCAACCCGGGTTTCCCTTTTGTAAAAAAGGGGTTGCGCGTTATACGGTGAATATACCTAAAAATTTAAAATTTTAGCTTGAAAGTATAGGTGTGCATTATACACCGGTGAGCGTTATACGCAGAATTTTACTGTAGGTGTTGGGCATGAGTGCTGCGCGAGAAGTGCTGGGTTAAAGGTAACATATATGTTTCTTTCAAAAATACTTTTCTTTTCTTGAAGTTGATATCAGTAAAAACTGCTCGAACGGTTTTGGAATGCAATACAGTGACCTTGACAGTGTTTGCAAAGGATTTACTTATTCCAGAGAAAAAAATTTTTCTTATTTAAGCAGTCCTCCCCCTTCCCCCAGTAATGCGCAAATGCGAGCCTTTAAAAATGGTTACACTAGGGAGCGAATCGCTTATTTTCAAAAGCTGTAGGATAATATAAAATACATATTTTTAAGATGGAAGATCAAAAAAACGTGCCATTTTTAAATGCTAGATCCTAAAAAGGTTTGTTTACAATAAAAAAAAACACGTTAAGAAAAATTTAAAATTAAAAACTGAACTTTATAATGAAATAAATAAAATGAACTTAGTAATTGCAATTTTACATTATAAAATTAACCAAAAAAAAAATCAGAACATTCAATACATATTCAATAACTAACAATTCTTGTTTACAAGTTTCTTCAATAGATTTTGTCTTAAAATATATATTTAAAGGTAATATCTTCGTAACATTTTATTACTTAATTAGAAGATATGTGAAATATAGCAAAAAAAATTTTAAGCGAAAGCTTATTTTTAATAAACAATATTTTAATTTTAATTTTATAGAATGATTACTTTCGATAGAGCTTACAAAAATATACTGAATTTTAGTCTGTGTATTATAATTATACGAGTTTTAATAATTGCACAGTTGAGACATATTTTGGCAAGGTGAAATAATTTTTTTTTTATCTCGCATTCTTTATTTTAGCAATAAACCTGGAAACCACATAATAGTATTTTTTCAAGAGATGTATTGACAGCTTTCCTTATATAGTTCTTTTTCAATGGAATGGAGAATTATTTTATTTAAGCAATATTTACACGTAGTCAAAATTGACTTTAAATGTAATAAAGAAACCAGAACAAAAGCGCATGAATAATTTGCCAACTCAGAAAGTTTTCAAAGTGCTTTTTTTAAGTCTATACAGACCAATTTGAATAAAAAGCAACAGCATATAAAATATGTTTTCCAAAATCAAATTTTTTACTTTATTTCAAAAGACTGAGGAAGTAAATGCATATGTTAGTGTATCGAAATTTCAAAGATCATTATTTGTTTTCAAAATCGCTTACTTCAAAAAAAATATTCATTTAAATATGCTATTGGGACAGTTCCATTGCAGCTTTGACACAATTTAATGTAATCAGTTATGTATGCCGACCGATAGATGGCGACTGCTAATTTCGAAAAAAAAAAAGGAATCATTTGTGGTACAATATATACATGCTAATACAAATCTTATCTTAAATTTTGTATCATGCTATTTAGTATTATTAAAATAATAATTTTCTTAATATCTTTATTGTACTTTAAGCCTTTCGACAAAGCGCAAATTTGAAAATAAAATTAAAATTTATGAATAATATTAGAAAACACTTGCCTCTTGCCATTAATGAAGAAGTGCATTGATGTATTATTATTTAACATATTAATTTAATACATGATTACCAAACAAATAATTGGCATGTTCTGAGTTAGTCATTTTTTTTAAAAAAAAATTAGTGCTATTAAGAAAATATTCCCACAGGGAAGTTAATAGGCACAGATAATTCTTTAATGTACCATTATTTTAAGTTTCATATAAATGTTCTTTTCATAATTTTACTACAATAAGAATAATTTATGGTTGTGGTATTAAATAAGCTTAAAATATATTTATTGATTTAATGTTTAATTGCAAATCATTATTTTATAAATAAATTCTCAACATTTAAAAGTACAGATTTTAATTAGCCATGTATATTAGATTTATAGTTAACGATAAAAACACGAAATTTAATTCGAAAAATTAAGAATATTACTTTGTTTTCTTAATAATGGCAAATTTTAGAATTGTAAAAAAAAAAAAATGTGTGTGCGCTTTAAATACAGTAATTATAATATTTTACGAGCACAGCTTTCCTTTTTTTTTAAACCAAAGAATGAAATAATTAACACTTCAATATTTTATAAATTAAAATAGTTATTTTAATCTTATCTATATAAAGTATTCATTTTAAATGTAAAATTTTTATTGCGTTGGTTGCTGATACTACGGCTAATGTTTATATTTATTTTGTTTTTTTTTTGTTCATCTGTCCATTGTGAGTAATTTGAAAGTCAGTTTTATTACCATACGTAAAACGCGAGCCTCCACATAAAATATAACGCTATTGATATTATAAAATATATTTATGAGTTAGTTTTGATATGTTTTCTATTATATTACATAAAATTATTTTCATAATATTTAATAACAATTCAATTAATATATTTCTAAATGATTGACGTTTTCTTTATTTATGTCATTTTTATGTTAAGATTTGAATAAAAAACTTTATATTATAAAAGCTTTTTAAACATTAAATGTGCTAATAAACAAATTAATCTAATGCAAATCCTTTTTCATTAAACAAAACAAAAATGCACTTCGTCTTTTGTTTAGTTATTTATTACTTCTATATGATATTTTATCTCTAATTTAATTTTATGTTTTCAATTTAATCTTAACACGAATAATAAAACCAAATTAATATTGAGACAGATTGGACACTGGCTATTGAGTGTAAAGGCAAGGAGGGGTGGGGGTGGCACTAAAATCCAACTTTACCCGAAAACATAAGACCGGGTGCAGGACCAGTGTAGCGATGTATAACGCAACATTTCATCAGCCTCTTACCACGGCATCTCAAAACTGGAATCCAACCATCGCGATGCTACAGGCAGAATCGGGATTGGTCAGTTAACACAATGTCATTCCATTCAGTTATTCATGTCTGCAGTTCATCTCACTATTGGTGGTGCAAGCACCTGTGGTTTCCAGTGAAAGGTAAATGAAACAAAGGTCAACTGACAGAAAACGAAGTCGATTGGTAACAGTGGACACCGAATGATGCATAAATAGATCAAATCTATTGTGCTGTAGTTCCTTATATAGCTGCTTGATATATGGCTATCATGCGCATAATCCTCCTGTCATCATGGGCAGTGGTGAAATGAAATGGTGCGATCTACCACATCAGTCCGTCGTTTCTTCCTATATAGAGCGATGACAGGTCCATGTCATAGTTTCTTTTTTTTTCGTGAAAACGCTGACCGATGTCTTTGAAAGATCATCGGGAATCCCTATAGGTTATTTTATTCCTCGGACGAATTCAGAAACTTTGTTAAAAGACGCTTGACGTCTTCCACAAGACATGCTTACGCAAAAAAAAAAAAAACAAAAAAACAATTGCCGTAGTTGAAATCGCCAATCTGTTCCCCCTATATATAACGCTTGAGGAATGCGCTACGGTCCCCTTGCAGTGCGTCTGAGCTATAATACTAATGATTTCCATATTTCATCGCCGTTAACGCATGGTATAAATTTCACATGATTTGCATGCTTCTTTCAGGGTGTTGCACTTTGTGTGGGTAGCAGTGTACTTTCACAAATGCCATTTACTACTTTCTAGTAAGTAACTTTCTTATCCCATATATTCTAAAACAAATAATGTATGAAATGAATTTGTATTCCCTTTCTTATCCCCACTTACATTATTTACTTGTAGAATTGTTTGTGTGTGCGATAAGTAAAGGTAAAACGAATCATTGAAAAAATACACCTTATACACATTTTCAAACATAGAAATCTCATAATATTTAGACTTGAGTGTTGTTTTACAACTTGATAAAACTAGATTTCATTTGATTGGGAATTGAGAAAAATGTTCAATTGATTGAGTTATATATTAAATTAAATGTTCAAATATTGAGTTATAAATTATTAATAACTTTTTCTATTTTAAATTAATACATAAATTAAACTAAGCTCAATAACAAGGATACTATACTTTTGGTTACTTGAAGAAAATAAATACAACCTCTGACAATAAAGTTTGGTGAATGAAGTTAAAACGACCGATCTAGCAACACAAGCGAAACAAAACGTTGCATATGCATGGTGACAGGTGTTTACCTGCCACTATGCATGTAACATCAAACACTGTCCATGAAGTGTGTGTACGAGAGGTTGCCCACATTCGAGAAGGCTGGGAAAGTGTTTCTGACAACCCCTGTAGCGCAAGACTTGTGATATTCATCAGTGACGAAAACATTGAGAAAGTGAGGTGATTAATCACTAAGATCGTCAATTAATTGTGCGCATAATAGCTGATGAACATAAATTAACCGTGAATCTGTACGACAAATCGTTACCCAGAATTTAGGGATGAGAACAACGTGTTATCGGCATTGACGACATTCCTAACATCCAACAAAACGTGACTCCATCCCAAAGAATATTTTCTGCAAAGTTTCCAGGACTTGTATATCAGATCTTAGGGACCTCTATTTTTAGGAGGTTTACTATTTCAAAGGACAGTTAAGTAACTTTCGTTAACGTTTCATCTACGTTAATTTTACAGGACTATTCACCGAGCTTTACTATCAAAGGTTGTATTTACTTAAACATATTATAACTAACGATATCCATATAAAATATTTTTAAATTAGGAAAGATAAATTTAAAATGATGTATTAAATAATTTATTTAAAAAATAATATTACACTTGGTGTATTTAAAAAGAATATTAATTCTGGATATATTTTTCAATGTTATTTAAGCTTCCTTGCATTAAGAGTGGTATAGAGGTAAAAAAAAAATCATGTACATTTTATATAAATTTGTGTGTGTGATGATTAATTGCAGTAAACATATTTTATTGTATATTATGTGAAATGAATAAATTATGAAATTTCCTTTGAATAACCTCATATGTTTCTAAACTTTTCAGTTTTTATTTTTTTCAATTCCTACTATTAGCTCATACCATTCATATATTTATCTTGTTCAAATTTTCAATCGTTCATAAAATACGTTTTATTCATCCAATCAAGTTCAAATAATTTTTTTTTTAAACTTGTAGTGGATGTCATTTAATGTTAATGCAGTTTTTCCGAATAATAATTCATAAATTAAATTTTACTTTTAAATTTTAAATTTATTCTGCGTTATTTCCGTCGTAGTTACAAGTGGCTGCAACAGATGGCGCAAGTACGTTTTTTCTAACAAAGTAGGAATTGACGTTATTTTTTTAAATATTATTTGTTTCATTTGTTTAACCTATAAAATAAAAATTGACGCTTCGACTAAATTTATTCAAATAGGACGAAAATTTGCTTATGATCGTACTTTACGAGTTTTAAACAACTACCAAATGATTAAATTTTAGTTTTCAGTGGTTGACTAATTAGAGTTCTAGTGTATTAAAGTCAAAAACTGGATTGTGATATAACGTTCAATGTCATAGACACTGAATGAATCTTCCGAAATTACAGCATAGGTATAGAACAATGGAAGATAAGGTTTCTGTTACATATAAAGTAAAGACATCAATGAGTTAATGACATACATCCATTTTTAAGAGAATGATTAATTGAACTAATAACAGATAACCATATTAATTAGGATCAGGGCAAAATTCATTAATTAACTGCTAATTTAATATTGAACTAACTTGGCATATGTCAGGAAAATAATTTCATTTGTGGAACGTAGAGCGGACATCAAAAAGGTCTGAGGATTATCGAGTACCAAAAATATACTCTAAACTTGTAGGTGTGTGTCTTGGCTCAAACACTAACAAAGAAAGTTTTTATTAATGTAATGTTAAACAAATTTATTTAATTTTTTAAATAACGATGAATAATTAGCAAGTTTATTTGTAAACATTTAATTAGTATATATATATATATATATATATGTGTGTGTGTATATATATATATACATTGATCCACAATGCGTGGGTGTTTTTAATTATCTTTCAGTTGAAGTTTGAAAAGCGTATACAATTAATATTAATGAGAATTATATAATTGTGTAAGGTAAAATGCATAAATGTAAAGCGATAAATTTTAAATACATGGTATGATATTAAGTGTAAAATAAATTTGCTATATAAATGTAAGCACAAATGTCTAAAAACATAGAATGAAGAAAGTATGAATTTTGCAAAGGTTCTTACCAAACGATCTTTTAATTATTCTTACACGTCTTTTGAGTAACTTCAAAGAAGTCAATCTTTGTGAATAGCATTTTTGCACATTTTCTTGTGATGCATAAATATGGCTTGTTAGCCAGTAAAACTGTTGATCCAGGAAGAAAAAAAAATTAGGAAAAACTTTAAGTATTGTACATATACACAATAGAAGGAAACTAAAATTGTGGTCAATTTTGAGGTACACAAAATATAATATATTGAAACACACAGCTACCATTTCTAAGCTAATGTGACAATAACCAATAAGGCAACGGGTAGGACTAACTAAGATAACAGATACAGCGAAGTAATTCCATTATTCTTCAAGTCAATGCCATATTCAGAGACTTGAGAATGGCTTCGTCCCAGTCACCGAACGATCATTAACTAGATGTTTTCAACGGCAGAAAAATCTAAAAAGTGTGCTGTTCAAAGGAATGGTTGAAAACTTACTGTAGTAAAGCTTCAAAATTTGAAGTGCAATATGCGATCCTGTTTTATTTTGTTGAAAGTTAACATCTCCGAGACCTCAAAGAATAAACACTGTAACCTGCCATAAGATTCAAAAATTGTAACCCTGAATGTTCAGATTATCGACGACTCGAAGAAGTGGTGTTCATTTTGTGTATTCAGTGGTAATCCTTATCACTCCTAGACCAGGCTTATCGACAACATCGAATGCGAGCAGGCATCTTGCGTTAATCTCGGCCTAGTCATATGCATGATATAATACTCGGAGTATGCATTCTACTTGGAGTGGATATATATATTTTGTTGCAGTACTCTGGATTTATTTGAAAAATCTACGTAATGACACGTCTGTACTCATCTGTGTTATATACCGTACCAATCCCGCAAGGAAACGTCAAGGAAATACATTAAAAATTGTAGCTATGTAGAAAGTCCGTATTACACCAAAGGTTTAATCGAGTGGACGTGTTTTATCTCGCTTTATATCCATGTGGTCATTTAGGCTGCAAATGAGATTACCTTATGAATCTAAGTCCAGATTTCTGCAAGGACAACCTCAAAATATATATGTTCATTCCAGCGTCATTTGCGAGTGGCTATATGGAAATCAATATGAACTTCCTGAACTTATCAAATTCATATCCGTAAAAAGTATTGGATTCCAAGAAATTGACACAGAATTAGTACATAAAGAAAAATCTCTCTCTCGTGTAGTTGATATCCTGCCACCCTTAACAGTTTTACATGAAGCATAACACGATCTTCTCACAGCCAATCAACACATCCAAATGTAATTTCCTAATGTTAAATTGGCTGATTTAATTCCCTTTTTCCTTTGAGTTTACCGTTTTTTGGATTGCGCTTGAAGGTTTATCATTGATATACTACAATATATTTTATATTTCCTGAAAATTTAGCTTATGTATCATGTTTGCTTCAAGGCGTTACACTTTTTAAGTCCAAATATTAAATTTCCAATACCCACACACATATATGTACTAATGATCTAAATCTATGCAAATCTCATAATTCCAAATAAAAAAAAATAAATTTTAAAACCATATAAAATTTACACACACTTATATGTATATATATATATATATATATATATATATATATATATATATATATATATATATATATATATATAGATAGATAGATAGATAGATAGATACTGTATTTAGTACGTAAATACATTGAATTATGTACAGAACTCAAATTTTTGTGTTGGTTCGTTGGGTAATAATGACTAAGAGCTGACTACCAAAACTATTTATTTTAACAGTAACAAAGAAAAAGGGAACTACACGATTTGACAAATGCTATCTTAAGTTAAACAATTAAACGCGTGTCGTGGCCAAGTGGCTAAAGTAATCTTCTAGTTATTCGTCGAAACTCTCTGTATGCTCGTCAGCTTATACTCTCTCTCTGTTCTTTGTTCATCTTGTCTCTCGTCGATTCAATGTCCTTTCCGCCTCTCGAGATTACCATTCTCCTCCCTGTGAATCGAGCTGAGTAACGAGTCAGGGTTCATGCAGTGCTGCCCTCCCATGAGCTCTTCACACACACACACACATATATATATATATATATTTACTATTATTTTATTCATATTTACTCTGGTGTTATTATAGGTATGCTATAATATGCAACTATTATTAATTTCTATTTCCATTTTTAATCTTTTGTTAAGTGCAACATTTCAGCCACTCTTTTGATTTAAATCTGTATTAGGGTATAGAATCTGGCAACAAATTGAATGTTTCCACTTTCAGATTTAGCTGGGCTTGCATTTGTAAGTGCAATTTTAGGTAAGTTACCTCTACCTTGTAATGGATTTAGATATTTCTATCCATTATTTCCTATTGGTTTTTGCTCAGTGTTATTTACAAAAAAGGGGGAAGGTTGGCTGGCCAAAAACATGTTCAACCCAATTTATATAATTTAATTTTTATATAATAACTGTCCCTAAGTCAGTAATGTTCATATACTGCAGCATCCATTTATATTTATTATCTCGGGCCCCTCTTTTGTCCTTCATTGTGTGATTTTCCTGCTGTCTATATGTGTTTGTCGAGTGTTATTGTTTCCCCGGATGTGATCTCTTGTTAGTAGAGAATTGACCTATATATATATATATATATATATATATATATATAAATTTTCTAATATGTCTAAAATTTCTGCTGTATGGGGAAGGTAGGATCCATAAAAGCATTTGCTATCATAATCCACTGGCTAATTCGACAGCTTTAGAAATCATAATAAAAGGTCTCCAGTTTAGTCCAAAGACTTTATTGTATCTACATTTGTTGTGTCTGGTGAATTCCAATTTCTTCCTGCTTTAGACTGTAGGTTCTAGTACTTCTTCACTGTTATTTTATATTACTATATATATAAATAATTAAATTATTATATATTTCAATTATTTATATTTCAATTATTTATATATTTCAAAAACCAGAAATAATAGATAATGAACATAACAAGAAATAACGTAATAAAATATAAAAAACAAAACATGAAGATCGAAAAAATACTAAAAAGGAACTATAAAAGAACCTAGCGAGTCAGAATGCAATTTCGGACTTAGGACCGAATATGTGGGGTTAGACTAGTTTTAAGGTGCCAACCTTCCCCCTTTGCAACAACTCGGTAGGAAAAACCAAATAAAATAAATAAAATTCAAAGTATATAAAAAATTCAAGTATATAAAAATAAACGAAAATTCAAAGTATACAAAACTCACAGAGTGCTTAATTAAAACCACTGAGATTTAATATTCTGAAACAAGATTCTACCAAATTTCTTAAAGCAGAAAAAAAATTATTAAACAGAAATCTTCCTACTTACAGATCCTTTTCAAGAGAATCAAGAGTCTTGGGTATCTTTGAACGTTTCTTTTGAACTACACCTTTTATACTAACCAACATAGATAGATAGCGAGATAGATCACAATCAATTTTGTTAGGCTTTGAATTGGTTGATTGTATCAAAAATATGAAATTTGCTAGGCCTCTAATTCGGTTGGTTGTCAAAAAATGTGTAAGATGTTTAGATGTGTGTGGAAAAGATGTAAACACTGTGATATAGGAGTGTTATGATATAATCTTCGTGCTTAAGACCACTAACACATGCTGACTTTGAAATCCTATTGTTGTATTTGTGGATTTGGAATCAGAAGTATAAGACGACTAATATATTTGTGATGAATATAAGTTCTTAAGAAGTTAAAAGAGGTATTCATGATCTAAACAACATTTTAAAATTTTTTGATATTATTAAATTTATCTATTTTGTGGGTAGTTAAGTTATCATTTCTAAATAAAAAATTCAAAATAACATTTCTGTAAATTGATAAATGCAAGTTACTGTTCCATACAGGAATTTTAATTATATGGAACTTAAAAGAATCTCTTTTGTCAAAAATGTTACTGACTACATTATTGTTAATTAGATGCAAATCTAAATCCAAGAATTCTGCCATATTAGAGTTAAAGTTAGTTTTAAGGAGGTTGAGATAGTCAGGGTAGAATGTAATATTTGGTTTATATTCATAATTTTTACCAAAAATTATTAAATCATCTATATAACGATAAATCAAGTAAGGATGATTAACAATATGGTCAATTTCAAAAAAATGTAAATACAGGTTCGCTAAATAATTACTAGCTGGACCACCCTGAGGTAATCCTTTGATCTGTTTATAAAGATTCTGATTAAATGCAATGAAATTCTCTTTTAATACGAGGTTAACAAGAATATCGAATTTCTTTTTTTTCATTGAAGTATATAGCTCATATTTATCATAAATTAACTGTAGAACCTGAATCATATCATCAATATCAGTAGAATTAAAAAGGTCCTCGAAGTGAAAGCCATGCATGGAAAAAATTAACACATCTTTAGTAACTCTGGCAATTTCTAAGCTATTTTTAATTATTGCTGTGTTTTGTAAATTATCAATTAAATTTTGAAGAAGAGACTGTAAGATCTTACCAGACCTCGTGATATATGTATTGTACCCATTAGTGA